>JANJYP010082440.1:0-18099 GCA_024605115.1 Rastrelliger brachysoma | reverse complement strand
TTTATAAATTCATTTTACACTTCAATTTTCTGATTTTAAAGTGTTTGTTGTATGTTGTTTATGTGTTTACAACAGCGTGGATGGTGTAATGGATGCTCAGGGATTTGAGAGAAGTTACACTGTTAACAGCAGCATTCTGCTGGCCATTCAGCCACACCTGGTACACTTCCATCAGCTGCTTCTGGAGCCACCTAAGGTATACAAAGATATCAGGCACAGGGATATCTTTATGATATTTATTAATAGAACATCACCAAGGTGCTAATTACTGGCCACAAGAAAAACACTGAAAATGAAGAACAGTCTTACCCAAACAAAAACTCACAAGGGCAAGCTATGTCACTAGACATAGCTTGCTTTAAGCATCAAGCATGTTCAGTTTTTTACTGTGGAGAAATTGGTTTCTTGCCATTTAGATATATCTTTGCTGTACAGTAACTGGATATGCTAAACCTCCAGTTTGTTTTTTCTAAAATGGTTCTATGCCCTCAATCCGTGTACATTTAGCGAAGTCCAATGCTGACAACTCTGGGCGTGCTGGAGGAACCGTTGGGGAACACACGGCTGCATGTAGCCAGACTAGTTGCCTCTCTGCTGTATACCAGCTCTGCTAGCCATGCAGTTGTAGCACAGGAACTTTGTCGGCTCAATACAATGGACCTGCTTCTGGTGAGATGAGCAAACACACTGCATTTTTTGCTGCCATGTACATGTTAGTAATGTGACACTTGTTATGAAAATTTGTAAAATGTATGCCTTGCCATGTTTCCAGGACTTGTTCTTCGAGTACACATGGAACAATTTCCTGCACCTCCAAGTGGAACTTTGTGTTGCTGCCATCCTCCGGCCCTGTGCCCATGAAATGAGACTTCAGCCTGGGATGGGATCCCAGGAAAAATTCAAGCCTCTTCAGGATGCATCACAAGAGCAGTCTTTGACTGAGATGCAAACCTCTGAAACTCCAGTCACCTCTGAAAACTCTGCACACAACTTAATGGTGACTCATGTAGGTGTCTCTATTTGTGTTAAGAAAGAGGTTGTGCCATATGAGCTATTAGAGACATAACTGTGGTTGATCTTTCTGAATTAAGATAATTAATTGACTGTTTCTTTGTCTCACACAAGTTGTTTCAGCACTGCCACCTTGTCCAGAGGATTTTACAGGCTTGGGAGGAGAATGATAAAACACAGTAAGGAATTTTAAGATGATGACATGGTGTTGTTATTGCCAAAAAAATAGTAGCCTGAGGGTTTCCCTGAGTGTGGTACCTCTGTATTTAGGTCAGAGGGTGGTATGAGAAGAGGCTACATGGGACATCTAACTAGGATTGCCAACACCGTAGTCCACAACCTAGAGAAAGGCCCAGTCCACACCCAGATTACTAGCCTTATCACAGGTATGTGTGTCTATTTTTTAGAATGTAAAAAAATAAAAGAAGACATTCAGACTTAACTGGAATATTGTCTCCTTAAAAGAATAGTTTACCCAAAAATGTAATTCAGTCATTATTGACTCACCATCATGCTGATGAAAAATCCAGTTTTTTTATTCCTCTGTGTATTCTGTAGTCCAAGCGGATGCTCGCATGAATGCGTGAGTGCATCCTAAGTCAATATAATGTAGGACTGTTTAGGGTTTTCAAGTAAACTCTGGACTTTACCCCTTCAGGACGAGTAGACAAGCAGTATGGAAGAATATTACAAAGTTTCTGTGTATTCTTATAGACCTTTTTGCACCAGCGACTCTCATTATACGGATTTCAATATACGACGAAAACCCCCTGGGTCTCCAGCTTCACTTTGAGGGATAAAAACATACTCCAGAGTGTTCATCAGCATGATAGTGAATCAATAATGACTGAATTCATTTTTTGGTGAAGTATTCCTTTAATGCTGTTGAACTTGTGTTTTTTGATGTAGAGCTGCCAGATGACTACAGAGGGCGCTGGGAAACTTTTGTGGACCAGACCCTGTCAGAGACCAATAGGAAAAACACCATAGATCTGGTAATCGCACACACATATCTGTGCTGTGTAATAGGTGTTTATAATTATGCACACACACAAACTTTTACTGTTTAATTTGTGGTGGTGTTTCCTTGTCCAGGTTGGCACTGGAAACCCACGTCCTTCCTCAGAGGATGATATGGAGAGCCCTTTCCCTAAAGAACTGACGCTACAACAGGTACAAATACATAAGCACTCATTAAGTATTTAGATTTTCTGTTAACAAATATAGTCATAGTCAAATTGTTATGTGCGTTTTAGGCATTTTCAGACTACCAGATCCAGCAGATGACTGCTAACTTTGTGGATCAGTTTGGCTTCAATGATGAGGAGTTCACTGATCACGATGACAGCATTGGGTATTTTAACTTCCTCTTTGTGTTTTAGTGTACCAATGTAATTTTAATTGCGTGTGGACTAAGTGAATCCTACCATTATTGCAGAGCAACATTTGACCGGATTGCAGAGATCAATATCAACATTGATGCAGGCCAGGACAGCGTGAGTTGATTCAGATTTGTTCACACCTCTTTGTGGCTGCATGTCTGTATTGATTTTTAAAGGTGAGTTAATGCATGTTATGGCCACTAGGGATTAGAAAAAGATCGGGACAAACCTGACAGATACACAGCCAATACATTGCAATTGCCTGCCTGCACATCCCACAAACATGGAGCAAGAATACATTTATATTTACTTTTTATCTAGCTTTTAGTTGGCCTCCACCAACTCTGAGGTCTGTAGTATAGTATATTAGAGTGTATAGTTTTCATTAACATTTACCTACTTTGGTCTGTCTTCATTTTGATTATGCTTTTGTATTGTTTTTTTTCTATATCTGTTTAAAGTAGAGGGAAAGATGGGAAGAGGTTCATCAAACTTTTTTTTCAATAAAATAGTTGGCTTAGGTTGTTGAGGACAACAGCTTAGACTCACCCATATGACTATTGAAGTACACTGATTTGTCTTCTTGTTCTTTGCAGAGAAATACAGCTGTGTTTGAGGCCTGTTCCAAGGAGAGGATTCAGCCTTTTGATGATGATGAAGAGGACATCTGGGAAGAGAAAGAAATAAACTATGCAACACAAACAAAATCACGTAACAGGTATTCACGTGACTGCAAATTCTTACAACATTATGATATAGAACGATACATTGAAGGATTATTCTTAAGGAAATTAAGTCTTTGCTCAATCAGACATACTTCATTTCTAGGTTTGGTGGATCACAGTCTCAGAGCCACAAAACAAGTAAGGCCTGTGATAGGACAACAGGTTCTGGCACTGAGACCTCTGACAGGGCACCAGGTTCAGACTCTGAGGAAGAAGAGGAGCCTAAAGATGACCTGGATCCTTTCTCATGCCAAGGCCAGACTGAGACAACACAGAGTATGATATGTAATAATAAAGCAATAATTATTTTGCTCATAATAAAGGATTGCGTGTTTCAAGAAATCATCTTATGCAGATCACATGTTGCTGCTTTCATGCAGGCACTGGCTGGATTGCAGACTTTGGGGAGGTGAACTCAAAGGCTCCCGCAGCAGGTGTGGGATTTGCAGCCTGGGACACTTCATTCTCCCAACCTGCTACTACAGAGGCAGAGGAGAAGGGCTGGGCCAAGTTCACCGACTTCCAGCCTTTCTGTTGGTGAGTCTGGGTTTTTTTTTAATATTTGGAGCTGGTATGAGAAACGGCTTGGATTAAAGTTCCTAAATGTGCCCATTTGATTAAACTACTGAAAAGATATGTGCTAGTAATAATTTTGCGATACCTTTTTATTTTTAGAATACCAATTCTAAGAGGTACATCTATTATTTATTCGATAATTGTAAAATGACACACTGACTCAATAATTAAGAACTTGTAATGTTAATTAATTGAGAATATGTTATAAAAGAAAAGTTCCAGCATGACATGTTAAGTCAAAGCTTAAATAGGACGTTGGATATTTTAACTTAAAAAGCCAAATATTACAAAAGTTGTAATATCTATGTGCTTTATACATCACTCATATGATGCTTTGTGTTATATTTTTCCAATCTTTTTTGTCTCTCTTGCCAAAGATAGGTTTTTCCATGAGTATGCACAGTCACTAGTCACACATCATCAGTGATTTTTTTTGTGTCCCTAATCAACAATGAAGGATAAGAATAAGTTGTATTTTGTGCATTGGCATAATGCAAGTTGGCATTTATTTGTAAAGTTAAAGGAATGTGAAAACGTTGTGCCGAAAACTATTTCCAAAGAATATTGCTTAGCACAGGCTAACAGAAAGACACACAGTATAGTGGATAGTGACTATGTGTCTTTCATGTATTGACTTTCTGATCTGTGTGACATGTATCTTCAGCTCTGAAACAGGTCCTAGATGCAGTTCTCCTGTGGACTCAGAGCTCAGTGGATCAGACAGCACCAAACCAAACCAGAACCGTAAGTTTCAGCAGCATGGTTATTTATACTACAGTCAAATTGATTAAGAAAGAAAGAAATGTCACTTTAAAGCTTTCAGTCTACTGCTGTAAAATAACCATTCAACATCAAAAGTCAGCCCCCTCAACTGAACATTAATTTTAGTACATGGAACTGCACAGTTTTTTAAATTAACAGTAGCATGTCACAGATTTTATCCTGTGATTACCTTTTCATTCACCTATCAAAATAAATATGGTAAAAGGATAAATACCCAAACAGTCATAGCTGTTTTAGGGAAATAAAGGAATGCACAGGCTGAAAGTCTTTAAGCAGTACTATGACTTGCCCAGAGCTAAACGAATGGGGAAACTTTTAATGACTTCCTCTGGCCTCTGTGATGCACTGACTTTTCCAGTGAAATAAAAGTGCATCCATGTTAAAATCACATGATCTCTTCTCCTTCACTCTCTGTAGCCTGTGTGTGGAGTGTGTGTGTGGCAAGAAAAGCTCCACTTGTGGCATCAGACAGCTCCTCTTCCAGCAGCTCAGACAGTGATGAAGAAGAGAGCAAGACAGACTCTACATCCACTGAGGCGGTCACCACAGAGACCATCACCACAGGCGCAGGCAAAGAGACCATCCGGCTCACTGTGGATGCCAAAAATGAGAGGGCAGTCTTCACCAGGTACAGTACACACATACACACACACACACACAAATGAACCACAGCGGTTCAGTGGTAAATCTCCCCACTGCATTGTACTGTACTATGACGTACTGTGCTATCCATGTTTCTCTCAAATGCTCACACAGGCCTCCCTCCTTTATCCCGCCACACTTTTTCCTGTGCAATTTTTACTTTCCCCTTCACTGTTTTTCTTCTGATATCACCCCCTCCTGTCTGTTCCTGCCTGCCTCATCTCCCCTTGATTCCAGAGTATTCAGACCAGCAGTCAGACGGTATGTTGTGCTTGAGGTCCTTAATTCTGGAGTGTGGAATGCTACCCTGAAGTTGTATGAAGGTTTAAAAAAGCATTCATAAGCACAGATGTGCCACTTGTTTTTGTTTGCTTGTTGCATTTAACAGGATATGAAGTAACCATCCATTACACCATAATTCAGGGCAAAAACTAATTCATCCAAAGAATGCACTAACCCACAACGGGTGACTTAATGAGGACCTACAGGACCATTGTCCTTACACAAGCCTTAGTTCATTTTCTCAACATTAATCTGTAATTAGTAAGCACAACTGGTCTGAACAACAACCGCTGCCATAAAAGATCCATTGAGTATTTTGGAAATCAAATGATGAACCATTATTCCTATTCATGCAGTTACAGCTCAGACTGAGAGCAGTGTAAGACTGCTCATTGTGATTACTATGGTGATGCAACTATATGAAACGTTATTAAATTTTCTCAAGATTGATATGACTCAAGTTGATAGCATTTTGTATTTTAGATCTGCAACACTAACAGTATGTCAAATTGCATGCTGTGAACAAAACTATTCAACCGGATCAACATATCAACACTCTAACAAACCAAAACATTGGCAAGCAAGTTACTAACAAACACCAACAAGCATGCTACAGTTAAAACAATCCCACTTGGAATTATAACTACATTAGCACAAACTTCTGCATTTTTGTGCCCGACTCACTATGATTGTGGTCAATCACAGTACCAGAAGAGTGGATACACAGGTGTCTGTAATGCACTCAGCATACAATGGCCTGTATAAACAGAGCTGAGACTGAGTAACTGTGGTGAAATTTTTGCCAATAGCATCGACTAGCATTTACAGTTTGGCCTTCATAGTTTGATTTTAGGTGACCCTTGGCCATCTCTCTCTAGTTTATTAAAACTCTTATTTGTTTTTTTGCAGCGAAGCAGATAAGCTGCCAGTAGAGGGACTCTCAGTCAAAGACAGAGGGAAAGGCAATGAGAAAGACAGTGACAAGGGAAAGAAACAAGGAGAGTTTCCCAGCCCAACTACAGCCAGTCCAACAAACCAGTCGGCTGCTGTCACACAGTAAGTATATATGCATGTTTGTATTCAGCTGAATAAATTAAGACCTGGTAAAACCCCTTTCAACCTGGATAGGCCTCTTTAAGAACTTCTGCCAAAGGTTATAACAACCACAAATTATTATTACACAATGTTTAAAGGAGTGTTTTACAACCTGGGACTTAAGGTGTTTTCAGATAATGAGTGGTTAGTGCTGAATTGTTGTTTGGTGATGTTAGTGTTCTGTATTTTGAAGTAGTGGCAGCAGGTCACTGCCTGTACCATATGCTACCTGTTGCTTCTCTCTACACACAAATATCTTCATTAACTTATCATTGTTATAAATAGTGCAGATTGTAACTCAAAGTAGAGGGACTCGTTATTTAATCTAAGTGATTTTAGTTGTCCTTTTTCTGTTTTTGTAATATTCTTTTATTGTAACCTTACAGAGAGACGCAGCCCTCAGCCAATGGACCAGCCTAACAACCCGGTACAGGCACACATACACATGCTCATCACCTGTCCATTCAGCCATGCCACCTTTGCTTCCTGTTAGCAGTCCTCTTATACCTTTTTTGTGTCTGAAGACATGTACGCAAAATGAGAGGTCCTCCATGTTGAGGTCAAACAGCACTGAACAGTATGTATGTTGGATACCACATGGTCATGGGTACTATTGATGTCTCCCCTGCACCTTCTTGACATAATCACAACTGAACCACTTCACAGAGAAATGTATGTTTTTAAAGAACATTTCATCGTGCCAGACCCCCAAAACCCAAATTGTGTCACATGTGAACTATTTAAACTTTGGAAATTAAAAAAAAAGACAACAATATAACCTTGAATTGAGCAGAGGTGACACTAAGTGTTTCAGTTCCAAATTAAATGACACTTTAAACCACAAGAAAACACATCATTCTGAAATTTAACATTTTATTAGATTTAACATCAGAATTTCAGATTGTTTGAGCATGTAGGCTCTCTGGGCATGAAATCACAGCCAAGTGATTTTTTTCTAGCAGATCATTTGACTGTTTACACTTTAGTAAAGAAATATGTACTCAAATATTAAGCCAAGATTACAATAGCCAAGATGCTTGCAAAGATAGCCACCATTTTGACTTTAGCAATCAATGTATATGTCAGGCAGACCCTTTATAAGAGCAAATGCGTGAGTGATTTAGAAAAAAAAATTGGCTTTTTACATACATACTACCAGAGTCGTTACTCAAACTGGGTAATATATATTTGCTTTGATCATGTGGAACTTAAACTTACTTAACTTTATGCTCCCTTTTTATTCATTTAAGAGTATCAGATTTGGGAGCATCATGTGTTGCTTCCTCTTCAAACCTCTGACAGATCCATGTAGTTTAGAGGTGTTTGTGTGTGCTGTTTATCTAGGTGTGTAGACATGCACCCGTGTGTGTGTGTGTGTTTGAGCTCTGTCTGAGGTACAGAGTGCATTCTCAGGTCAAAGGAGAGGTATGCAGATACAAAGAAAGCACACCTGTGTAACACACACACTCACACAGTGCCACACACATGAATACACAACCATATCTATACACACATGCAAAAAAAAGAAATAAACCCACAAGACACACTGATGTGCAAACCCCAATTCATATCACCCTCAGAGCTGTTTAAATGTATTATTGTGAAATTTGAACCTGTATTAGGTTGTGGCTATTCTTGGTAATTATGTAAACGTAATATAAATGTAAACAGTATATATAAACATTATATCTATTTTTGGAACAAATCCAATGTATGGAAAGGCGGTTGTTTTGCAGGTTGCAGTGTGCGTATTGTATGTGTGTGTTGTACTGTTGAAATGAGGCAATAATGACGTCTGTGTTTTGGTTGATATCCCAGCATCAGTTTCTGTCCCTCTGCTACATGCTTCCTATATGGCGGTTTGGGAGTGTGCATGTGTGCGAGTCAGTAGTCCCCAGTATGTTTTCCATATCATTTGGTTCAAGCATAATTCTGGTTCATGACAACTTGGTTCTTATTTTTGGAGTTTAGTTCATCAGATGTTTAATCAGTGGGAGGTGAGATCATGGCAACATCAATAAAAAGAAGTCCAACAGGACAACAAACATATTAAGTAGGATGATTAGAAAGATCTCTTAACAAACCATCAGGTGAGCCACACCTGTTCATAAGAAAAAACACAGACACAACTTCAAATACTGAAGTTGTGTGAACAGTGTGGTTTGGTTTTTGGTCGATTCTCCTGCTCACCTAGCCTGGTTAACCAACCGCTTCCACCACATTGTTTCACTTTGTGGGCAGCATCTGGCCACTCTCCATTGGGAATCATTTGCATCTTGGTGGGCGGAATATTTTCAGCTTCGACCAATCATACTGCTTGGTCGTGACATCCGTGTGAAGTAGGCCAATAACGTCTTTCTCCTTGATAAAATTTCTCCTTGTTTTGGCTTTAACTCTTCAGTTTTGGGAATTGTTAACAATGCAAAACATATAGCTTCTCTTAAAACATCTCATCAGCTTCTTAAGTGCTTAAGTCCAATTACACCAGAAACTCAAACTTAGAACGCTTAATGTCACCACGTTCAACCCTCCCTCTGTTTGCTGATTGGCCCGCATGACTTTGTGGTAGCTTAAAATAATAAAGCGGACCACCAGTGGGCGCTAGCCTGGCTACTGCTCACCCTGTTTAAGTTAATTGCAGTGATGCCACTGCATTTTCCACTTTCAGTTATTACTTTAAATATTGCAGTTTTATCATGACTCATAAAAACAAGACCCAAGTCAAAATGTGACCAGTTGATGATAATCAGACTAACTTCATTCAAGTGTCTGACCTGCAGCACAGTGGAGAGTTTTGTTTGTTTTTTGTCTGTTTTTTTCTCTCTTCCATCAGCACCTGATTGGGCTGTTTGCTTATGCTTTTCTCAACTTATGAAATCTCAGGTTTCGTTTTTTTCTCGACACTGCGACTTGCTGCTCTGATGAATTACTGAAGTGAACGCATAATGTGATTGATCAATCAATTGCCTGTTGAGCTAAATCCTGACACATGATCGTTGTCTTGTGATCATTGCACTTATAAGATGGTGGTTCAACCAACTGCCTCCCTCACAAGGCTTTTACTGTGTGATGTAGCTCTACTGTCCAGTCTCCCCGAATCTTAATAAGCATAATATTAAATTTTATAAAAAAAAAAAAAAAAAAGTAATAATTTCTTCTGTAGTTAGTGGAAGCACTCTTCAGTCCACTATAAGAAACTGCAGGAAACCCTGAGCTGGAATTATTATTCAAGTTTGCGCAGCAATGCTTTACTTCTCTTTTCTCCTTGTCTCTCTCTTTCTCAGGGCAGGAGTTGACTTTAATTGCATTTATGCCTAAGGAATTATTTACATAGATTGTTGTATTTATTTTAAAAGCACTTTTTTGAAGAAGCACTTTTGGTTTGTATTTGGTGGAGGCACACACCATTATTCCCTACTAAAAGAGGCGGGAATGTTTGACTTGAATGAGTGCATCATGTAGATACTTTAGAATACTTTTTATTCAATGCTTTCAGCCAAAGTGTGTCTTCCCACCAGTGTTTAACTGGGTTTCATATCTGTAAAGTAGCCTCCTTTCTTGCAATGGTCTTACAGAAAAAGATTGATCTAGTCTTTGTTTGATCCCTCCCACATATTCTATTGAGTCATGTGATGGAGTTATCTGCAGTAGGAGAGGATGCCACATGTCATAGAAAGACTTTGAAGATTCATCTTAGATCACACCCATTTTGCTTTTATCCGTTCAACACTTTGAGCTGTTTGAAGTGAAACTGCACAGAGAGTAAGCACTGGTTTCAGTCAGGGTTAGAAGAGATAAATAGGGCTTTTTTTGTTGTTGTCTTTGTCAGGGTGTATACAGGGTCAGAAAACGTCCTCCCTTCTTTCACCAAACCTAAGCACTGCGTCAGACCCTTACCTTTGTGTTTTGATTTGTGTGTGAGTGTGTGCAGTGTAGCTACGGGTACAGCAAGCTGTTACACATAATGGCATGAGGTACTATGGTCATCTTTTTAAGTGCCATTAAGTTTGCAAATTAGCCTCATTCACCTCATGGGTATGTGCTGTGTTGTACAGTGTGTGCCCAAAACTTTAAATGAGAGATGGTGGGTGTTACTGCTTCATCCCAACTTACACTGAGGCAATTTTAGTTTAAAGTGTATGCACATTATAGCTTATTACATTAGTGTGTATGTGTGCGTGAGTGTGTGTGTGTTTAGGGAGGGGGGATGAGGAAGTGGTGTGAAAGATAGCCCTGTTGTGAAATGCCTTTTTTGTAAAGTGGACTGATGCTGGTCTTTTCTTTTCTTTTTTCATTTAGAGAGTAATGTGTCTGTTACCTGTTGTCAATTTAGCTTGTACATTCAGATATGAACCTAATAAATATGTCAGACCAAAAAGAAGTACGTCTTTGTCTCCCATTTACAGCCTACACGTAACACACGCATGTACAGTATAAACACACAGAAAGTGAGAACAGGACTGGGTCTTTGGAAGTACAAATATGTTTACCTTAGAGGCAGGTGAGATGATGGATCATGTTGCATACCAGTCCTCACGGTATGTCTCCTACACATGTGAGCCGCACTAACAATTAATACTACACCCTCACACTGTCTCCCTCAGTGCAAACATAAAGCAGCCCAGTACACTGATCTACTGTGCAGCCAGAGGTGAAATGAGTTCATATAACAGTGGGGTGGGAGGGGGGATGACGCTGAAGACCCCTCTTTTGTGTCAGCTATCATACAATACACTTCTCATATTCACAACACTTTTCAGCTTGCAGTTCTATCTGTATATATCAGCGGTCTTTCACTGTGGGTGTGTGTTTTCATTCCTTGGTTCAGATACACCCTGTATGTCATCACATTCCTCCACAGTTTAAGAGTGATCATGAACACACCTGCTGCTCCGGACGCTTTTTCTACTCCCCCTCTCTCTCTTCCTTTCCACTTCTTTCTGCATACGCAGTGCAAGATCACCTTTATTTTGTCATGTGTACCTGCCTGCTCTCTCTCTTCCTGGAGAACATAAACATGGAGAAGTGTACGCAGTGGGTTGAGCACACAGTGAGAAGTAGATGGAAAAAGGGAAGAGGAGGAGTTGTATTTTGTACTTTTAATGGGTTGTGGAGAAACCTGCCTGTCCGCTTGGAGCTGGGAGAGGAGGAGCCTGTGGGGTGTGGGACTCTAGACAAAGGAGACATATACACACTGACACTGGATCACTAGAGCGCAAGGAGAGGCAGACAGCTGGAGACAATCTTCAGCTCCTGGAATACTTTGCTGTGTTTTGGAAAACTTGTCAAAAAAAAGAGGGGGGGGGATCTTGTCAGCTGTATGTGGCCGCGTGTGACCTGAGATGTTTGTGTTGAGGCAGTGGTCGCCATATGCTGCCTGTAGTGTGCAGACGTGTGTGTGTTAGTATGTTTGGGATGGAAAAGTGGGGCTGGCACGACCAACAGCTCTGCTCTTAGCTCTACGCCATGGGGGGTTGCCATAGTTACCCCTCAGCTACAAAGACAGACGGCACAGCTTTGCAGCCCTCTGACATCAACAATGAAAAACTGTAAGTGATACTTTTTTTTCTCTCAACTCTTCATCAGGCTTCCGCTTACTCTCATGTTTCAGTTTTCTACGTGGAGCAAAAGTTTTAGTCTCTTGGATTTGCTGGTCCACCTTTCACTATCAACATACTCCAGAATCTTTAAAATGAATCTTAATGGATATGTGTAAGAAACAAGAACTATAAAGCTAGCTGCACATGGTTTACTGAGGAATGTTTTCCAGATAAGTATGTGTGTGTGTGTGTTTTACATATTTGTCTGATGGCATCAATGAAGGTGGATTCCTCTAACAGCGGGAACACATGTTGAGGCAGTTTAAAATGGGACGTTGAGGGCAGATGTGAATGTGTTTTAGGACAGTTACTGTGCAAATTCCTGCTTTGAGATGAATCTGTCAAGAGCCAGCTCCTGAGGACTGTTTATTTCACCCTCACGGCACAAGCAAAAGTAAACAGACAGCCAGGAGCGAGAGAGCAGGGTCACAGAGGAGTATATTTACACACAAATACACCATCACAAGTAGCTCCGGGTTCTTTGTCTTTGTGTACTGACAACTGGTAGCCAAGAGGCAGTAATAGAGTTAACGCTATACAACTGGAACGGAACGGCCTACAGGATGTTAACAAAAGAAGTTCCTGTGGATATTAGAGAACCTCTGCTCTACTGTACCTTTTTGGACTAATGTTTACATTCTTTTCAGTTAGTATCCCTCCCTCTCTACCTCTGCTGACCTTTACATTTGACAAAGACCTGCTGTTTAAACCATTAAACTAATTCGTGCGACCCATTCGTCACACACACACACACACACACATCTACAGGGAGAGTGAAACCTCACAGAGAGCACAGTGTTTCCCTTATCACAGCAGGCAAGGTCACACTGAGTAAACTCTCAGTTGCTGCGTAGACATATAAAAACTGAGCGTGGCAGCTGCCTGATTCCACTGACTCACTTTAATCCAAAGCACTGTCTTCACAAGCGTCTAGCTAGTGGGCAGATAAAAGTAGAGGACAACACTTCATCACAATTCACTACAGCGGCTGCTAAATGTGGCCTTCCTTCTTTGCATAAAGTCAAATCATACTTGTTTGACTTTCCAATACACATCATTCAGTTTCTGCACTCACTTCAAAGCTATCACAAGATCCCAAGCTACCTGTACTGTGCTACTGATTATAAAGCATTACCTTTAGCTTATCAGTAAGTCTGCACTCATGTTAGAAAGAGAGGTTTGGTAAAGTCAGCAGCTCTCAGCATGCATTATCTTGCATAATGTTAGTCCACTGCAGGATTCTTTGCTTCATTAACAATAATTACCGGTACTCTGGCTCTGAATGATTGCCTTCATTACATTAACTGCTGGTTTATTGGACATTCAGGTCTACAGTTGCAGTAGTGTATGTATGTGTTTGCATGTGCCAGCCAGAGAGGGCAAGACAGATGAGAGAACATAAAACATCTTATCTATTGGCTGCAGCAGGAGCAATGAATCTGCTCATCTATCAATTGTTTTACACAACAATATTTTGTCCTTCTCTTTCTGTCTGTGGTTCATTAACTCTGCACTTTCCTCCCAAAGGGGAATAAACAACAATAATCTGGAAGAGCGTCCATATCTCCAGCAGCAGTACGTGTGCCAGCGGGTCACACACACAGACATGTTTGCCCTCACAGCGCTGCCACCTGGTGTTGACAAGGCAGAGTGGCTTGCCAGCAACAGTGAGTAAACAGAAGAGTTGTAAATGTTTGGTTCCTCTTTTTCCTTCTCCTCATGCTCCAGCTGCACATAGCATATGCATAAGAAACACGTACAGTAAGAAGATGAGCAATTTTTCCTCATATTGATTTTCTCCAGCGGTGGCATTTTTCAAGCACATAAACCTGTTCTCCAGTGCACTGTCTGAGTTCTGCACTCCCAGCACCTGCCCGACTGCATGTGGACCAGGCAACACGTGAGTTATCTCAGCAGTAAATACAGAACATACATAGTTTTAGTGTCTTTAAGTTTTGGGCTAGTGAAAATTTACACATTAAAGATGTACAGAGGTGGAAAAAAGTAAGGACAGCCTTAAAAATGTCCACAATCTCAATGGGCTGAAAATCTGAAGTTTGCTGTGACCATACTAAAAGAAATTGCACTTGAACACCTAAGAATAATTCTTAATGCAATATTATATTGGATGGGGAGTCTGAAAAACTTAACAGAAAACCTGAATGGGCTCATTTAAAGCTTCCACTGAAATTGAAAATTGAAATTTCACAACATAGTGTGCTGCAGTGGTGTAGAGGTAGAGTGCTTGCCATGTATAGCAGCTGATCCTGCAGTTTGAATCCTGGCTGGACAGTCCTTTGCTGCATGTTTATATATTATTAGAATAAAAACCTAAAGGGTTAGTTCACTCAAATCTTTAGATTAAATACAACTTTGATTGTCTTTAGAGCAAAGATCAGTGTAGTCTTGTAATACCTGACAATTAGTCTAATGAAGTCTGGAATTTTTTTAAATGCACAGTAGCGATGAGAATGCCCACTAGCAAACCTACATCCCTTATATTTGTCAGGTGCTCACCCTAATGGAAATTATTCTGATCTAGTGATCTGCATGTCACTATCCCAAAGAATTTGGATTTTTTTTTAACTCTAACTATTTCTACCCAGTTTTAACAGCAAAACTTGGAGAATTGTCCTCATCCTCCATGAGTGAAACATTTAGACTAATTTTGAGTATAGGATCGGCTGATATCTCAAAGCCTCTGGACTTTGTTGTAACTTTGGTAAACTGACCCTTTAATGGTCATCATCTTACTTCTCTGTACTTCATGTGCAGTGTTTCCACCACAAAATTAAAAAGGAGTTGACACCCTGAAAGACTGTTATAGACAATTAAACTAATTATGAAACAGAAATTGTTCCTTTGTTTTTTTAGAGTTTATGTCTGGACCGATGAACAGGGCAGGAAGCTGAAGTGCTCCGCTCCACTTTACTTCGACTATGCCATGTCATACATTCAGGATCTATTGACTGATGAAGACGTGTTCCCCACGAAAGCAGGTAAAAGTTATTAATGTATCATCTGTATTATAACGTTCTGCATCATATTCCAGTTTTTGTGTTAAGCTCTCTTCTCTCTTTCCAGGTGCAACATTTCCGACAGGCTTCATCTTTCTGGTCCAGAAGGTGTTTTTGCTGTTGTTCAGGACTCTGGCTCACATTTACTGGTGTCACTACAGAGAGACACTCGCCATGGGTCTGCACCCACACCTTAACACACTCTTCATACACCTCACACTCTTCTGCCGGCAGCATGCACTTCTGGAGCCAGAAGATACCGAGCCACTGCAGGATCTCATCGCTGCTTTGGGACAGCAAGGAGCAGCTTAAAGAGAAACACATGTATTCTACACCATTATTATATTTTTTTTATCACACACTTATTTACTCATTATAGCTGATTAAAACACTTTTAAGTGACCTTCACCTCTCTTAGCATGGATTTTTGTTCTAAAAAAGGGTCATTGTTAAAGACAATGCTGTTCATGAACAGCATGTGGGAGAATGACTGGGTCTGTTCTGCTTTAAGAAGCAGTGAATCAGACCACAGAACAGCATGTGACTCCTGTTGTATGGAGATGTCATCATGTTATGTGATAATGTGTGAAATTGTGTTGTTGCATGTTTGTGTATTTTGTATTTTGTGTAACATTGTGGTGCATTTCTCTCTCTTGTTAAGGTCATTGAAGTCTTCCACATACACTTAATTAAAAAAACAACAATGAATCATGCTGTGGTGTATCTTCCCAAATGTAAATATAAATTAAATGTGCTATCACTGCATGCTGAACATTTGCAGAACCTGTAACATGATGTGTTGACGCCAAAATGTGATTACATTGTGGAGACTGAATTGTATATTCTTCATATGTATGGAACTGCTCAGCTTGTCTTTTGTTGTGTATAAATGTGTTCTTTGCAATACATTTTTGGAAGAGTTTTCTGTATATTGTTGATTTTTAAAAGGAATGGTTTGAAACTTTCTCAACATAAATTATCAGAAAATTTGAGAAGAACTTAAAGTTTAAGAATATTTTTGAAGAACTTGATTCATATTTTATTTCCTATATGCTACATTTGTGAGTCATATTTGTAAATCATGTATACTTGCTATCTCCCACATCTCTTGATTCTTTAATTACAAAGTAAAAAAAAGAAAATAATTAGAATCTACAACACTGAAAATGTACAATTACACCATTTTAAAAATGTAGTTCTGATAGGTGTCATTTATAAAAAGGTTAGTTAATTTTTTTAAGAGTAACATAATGGAACTCCTTGTTTTTCACATTAATATAAATCAGCTGATATCTTTCCATATGTCAAGCCATATATAAGTGAGATTTTGGTAGATTTGTATAGTTTTTGATACATTTTCTACTTTATCAAATCACAGTTTATTTTAATTCTTCTGATTACTTTACTGCATTCAGGCACTCATTCATTGATATAGCATTTCTTTTTTTTTGTCTTGATCCTGAGGTAAGTTTTGTTTTATGAGCATGTCTGTAGCTCACTGGTTTGAGAGCAGCAGCAGCACCTGCTGCTACAACAGGAACAAAGCATGTATCATGTTTTACAGGTTTTCTCGGTCACTTTGGTATTTGCAAAACAGTAGGAGTGCATTTCTCAAAATAATCCGTACAAATAGCAAAACACTATGGATTATCTGCAAAAGTCAGTCTCTCACTGGATCTGCTGTCTCCTGCCAAATCACAGCTGTGCTGACACAACAGTGCCCCTTGTGGTGTGATTATCTTAATGATTATAATTTAGCTCATGCTTGCACATAAATTGGATTAGTTTATTGTTGTCATATGCAATAAAAGTACATTGTACAGTTTATGCAATGAAATGCATTTTGCCAACACTCAACTCAACCCTCACAATGTATTAAAATAATAAAAACAATAAATAACACAAAAAAAATGTACCAAATAAATAAGAATATATCACATGTGCCATGGCACTAAGTGCTGTTGTTGAGCATTCTGATGGCCTGTGGATAAAAACTGTCCTTGAGGCGGCTGGTGCATGCCTTGATGCACCGCAGACGTTTACCTGAAGGAAGGTAAGAGAACAGGCTGTGTGCAGGGTGGCTAGAGTCCTTTAAGATAAGCTGAGCCTTGGTCCTGCTCCAGGATTACCGATATATTGCATATTTGCCCAAAATTACAAGAGGTAACATGGAAGAAAAAAGAGGCAACTTGAAAAAAAAAAAAAAAACAAAAAACAGATTTGACCACGATCGTTTTGGCCTTCCATCCACATGGCAACGGCGTTTTGGGTGACTTGAAACAATATTTTTTGAGAATAGCTTCCAGAGTGGATCAGTGATCAAGGGCGTCAGAAGCAATTCAAATGTGGGTGGGACAATATTACAGCGGAGTCTGGTGGTTCTCCCCCTGAAATGTTTTAATGGAGTACATGTCATTTCCCGTATTCTGGAGCCTTTTGACAGATGTTTTGACACTTGATCTGAACAATGATGGGTACATTTTGTAATTACATCCAGAGGAAGTGTTTGGCCCCAGATCACTTATTAAAGTTAAAAGAGAGTAATATATATAGAGTAATATACAGGTGATGCTGTCATTCGCCAATTTCATTTTTTTCTTTTTGAGTGCCTTTAGAAATAACTCACACTGATTTACAGTTGAAAGCGAGCATACATGAGGTGGTTCACTGCATCCTGCTCCATCTCTGTCTCACTCTCTGCTCCTAGATGTCAGGAGAGGTGGTGGAGTGATCATTATTTAGTGAGTAGTGTCTCTTCATACTGGATGTGAATACAACTGACTGTAAAGTAACAGTCTGAAACTGGAAATTTACCAAAGCCCTCAGCAGTAGGATAAAAGTTGCTCCTCAAAAAGTGAAATATTTGAAATAAACTTGTACAATGACCAATTTTTGAACACGACATATTTATCACTATGATCCAGTTTATAAATCAACTACTCAACTAGAGGAACACAGGGCCAGGGCAGGGGGTAGTTGGTCCAGG
>JANJYP010082438.1:0-11408 GCA_024605115.1 Rastrelliger brachysoma | reverse complement strand
CAGAGGTCATAGTCATCACTTAAATGCCATGTATAGAAGCAGACTCTGACACACCCTGGAAACAGTGAATGGAGCCTCAGCTTGACTTTTATTCAGGCCAAGGTCCATTTCCACCTCTTCTTTTCCGCCTCCACCTCTTTACTTTCTCTATTCTTTCTTGACCTCTTCTGTTAAGTCCCCATTTCCTCAATTTAAATAAAAAAAACCCTCTACTCCCATCCTGTTTTGTTTTTATGATTAGTGTGTTGTATTAACTTGTTCACTGTGTCATGGACNAAAAACCCTCTACTCCCATCCTGTTTTGTTTTTATGATTAGTCTGTTGTATTAACTTGTTCACTGTGTCATGGACTGTGTGTGTGTGGTGTTCAGTGTTAGGCCGATAAATGCCTCGTCATTTACAGTAAACGTACATGGATCATCAGATTTCTGGGGAAGTGTGGTGCTGCCTGGCTTTAGTTTATTGTCAGTTTCATTGTTTGCTGTTTAAAGTGGTTTAAAAGGGGGAGAACAGTGATGCATATCTCACTTCCTTTCTTTTCAGAAACTCATATCTTTGTGTCTTCCTGTAACAGAAGAGCTGAACTGATTGATTACTGATTACTGATTGACTTGGTTGAGAAAAGTGTACATAATTAACCCTATAGTCATATATTTAGCTGTCTTGAGTACATATCAAGCTATACAAACACTCATACATGGCATTTGCTGATGTAAACTATAGTAAATGTTTCTGCTTTGTTGGCTTTAAGTCACAGACGCCCCCTACTGGCACCTTTTTAGTATTTTATGACAGAGGCAAGGCAAATGAAATGTGTCTAATTCAATTAGAGCTGCTAATCCTAAGCACTGACTACCAAGTTGATTTATGACGTCTCAAAGAACGAGTCCCTCTGTGCAAAAAATATAATGATTCAAATGAGCAGACATTTAATCTCTTTTTTTTCACGTAAATGTGACTTAATTTGACACAGGCTTGAATCAAGAGGCTGCATGTTCAGGATTAATGGAGCTCTGGATATGAATGGATTTAAAAAAAAAAAAAAAAAAACTGCCAGCGAGTCTAGACTCATTGATTTCTTTTTCTGCATCTCCGTAGCGACCTTGCCTGCTGATTTTGGCTCGATTTAATTCCAGTTATTTGTAGCTGCATTTAATGTGATTTCCCATTGACTGGTAATTCAGTTTATCTTTTAGGACCAAAATGCCAAAAGTTTGAGCATGGACTAGAGTACTGTGTAATTAAAAAGCTTGAGCCTCTGTTTTGTTTTCATTGACAGATACCATGGACAAAGTTGAAGACTCACCCAATCTCTTTGGTAAGTTTCACCTCTACTTCTGTAGCTTAAATAATCAAATAAGTTCACTGATGTCTTTATATCTGCATTTAATCATCAGGCATGATTTGAACACGTATATTTTAACAGGTTCCACAAAATTAACATCAAAGTAAAACAGTTGATTTGGTTTTACATTGTAACAAAGGATCACCTGTACTACTGCATGATAAATTTATTATTATGTGGAGAAGAGCAGGAAACCACTGAACGTGTTGTAGTGATTGCTGTCATCATAGAGGATGCGTGTTGCCCAGAGACTCACATACACACTGTCTCCAACCTTCAGCTCCACCACTGCTGCATTGCTTGCACCGTCATTGAGGTCATTTCCCGTAGTGTCCCAGGTCGACACCAACTTCTTGTTGTTCATCATAAGCGACAAGACTGAGTTGGGATGTCCCGCATTGTTGTTGTACATTGTGTATCTGAAGTAGTACACCCCTGGGACCGTGGCAGTGAAGATGCCAGTAGCAGAGTTGTAGCTGTTGCCGATGTTGGAAAGGATATTTGGATATTTCACTGGTGTGTGTTGTCCAAACGGACCCAGTGAGTGTCCTAAAACAGCTGTGAACGCCACCTTTGCTGCCCTTGCAGATGTGATGCTTGTGATATCCTTCCTCATGGCACTTAGGTTTTCTTCCACCTTGCTTTGTGTTTGCATCATGGCTGCCAGCTTCTCCCTCATAGTAGCCACCTCGCTGATCAGGGTGCAGGTGTCAGGTTGACAGACGGCCAGGCTCGTCCCAGTCCCCGTTTGGCTGCAATTCCCAGTACACAGGGTGCTGGAAACCAACAACAGCAGGAAGTACACACGTTCCATCTTGAATGCTCGTCTCCACGAAACCTGAGTGGTGTGTGTGGTTGACAGACCTCAGTCTTTATATGTCCTGCACCTGGAGTGGCATGACAGTTCAGCCACAATGAACAATAGCAAGGCATTTAAAACAAATGCTCAAAAAGGAGTTTCATTTAAGGTTACATAGTCATACATAGACGGTATCTCCACTGATACATCACTTTTAATATGCCAGTGTCAATATACAGGAGGCTCCCAGAACTTCTGAGAGAGGTGGGATATCTGTAACAGTCATGCTTGTTTTATCGTGAAGGTGGTATGTACATAGATATATCATTGTACAATATATTAATAATAATTTTACCTGGTCAGACAGGTCAGTGATTGGGATGAGATTGGGATCACCTTTTAAACTCAGATATAAAATATTTTATTTATAATGTCAGCCTGATGGTAGTAACTGAAAGGACTTGTGCAGGAGGTGAGAAGAATCATCTGTGATGATGCTGAGTTTCTCTGATCTGTTGAGTTATACTGCAAAGCTTTCATTTTATGTTACTTACTGATGGTGCTCAGAGCCGCTTAAAGTGAAAATAAACACTAAGAAAGACCACAACTACAGAAGCCTGAAGATATTTCCCTGTGTTTTTTTTTTTTTTTACAAAGATAAGAATTAAAAGCTATAAACATTTCTCCTCCTGATAACTATGACTTGCTAACTGTTTCAGACTCTGGATAAAGTAGAAATGGAGATGAGTACTTGTGATGAGCCTCGTCCCCCCAATGGCCCATCTCCAATAGCAACCGCATCAGGACAAAGGTGAGCGCTGGAGCTGCTTCTTTTATGTTTATTGTAACTCCTTCATCTGCTTCTCCAAGTATTTTGGTTGAAAAGACTTATGTTTTTGTCAATACTGAAATATTTTCACCACACAAGTGCAATACAATCGAACCTTTAACTGAGCCATAACTTGCAAGTAAATTGTAATATTATTATCAGGAACCATATCTAAGTTTCAATAGATTTAAGTTGTTTGTCACTGTAAGGCAAAGTCGTACACTTTTACATAAGAATAAGAACCATAACTCATCTATTTCCTGCTCTGTCAAAAATGCAACAAGGGCGAATTTACAAAATCACCACAGCCTGCTGGAAATTACTCAAACAGGAATCGGACACTTGAGTTGTCCATTGTATGTGGTGAATATTCATTGACCATACCTTTTTAACATGTGTTTTTAATTTGGCACAGCTGTATTTCATAAGAGTTTACATTAGGTAATCTGAGGTACATGATCTGGGACTAACAAAATTTGACTTAACCCATCAATGCCATTTTGGGTTCAGTGTCACATTTGAAGTATGTGAACGGGTAATAATTCTAGTAATAATACTAGTAATAATACTAGTAATATTATATTGCACTCATCTGGTAACCACTTCTTATCACCTTGTTTATTTCTCTCTACCCACACCTGCTTGTTTGCATCTCTTACAGTGAATATGGCTTTGCTGAGAAGGTGGTGGAGGGGATGTCCCTGTCCATAAACTCCATAGTGATCAGGATCAGTGCCAAGGCCTTTAACGCCTCCTTTGAGCTCTCCCAGCTGCAGGTGTATAGCGTCAACACCAGCTGGAGCATCAGTGACCTGCGGTTCACTCGCATCCAGGACCCTCAGAGGGGAGAGGTCAGTTTTTGTTTTTTTTTGTTGTTTTTTTTACATCATAGTAGAGACTGTACAACTTTAAATGTACACCATGTGTTTCTCGCACAAATTTTTCTAACATGCCGCTCTGATTATGATGATCTAGATCCTGACTTTTAAGGAGATCAGTTGGCAGATGATCCGCATCGAGGCTGATGCTATTCAAAGCGCAGAGCACGAGATGTTGAGCGCCCCCATCCGCCTAATCACCAACCAGTCCAAGATACGAGTCACTCTCAAAAGACGGGTTAGTTACGTGTGACTGCATCTTTTAAAGATAATCACACATTCACCTTATGAATTTTAATAGACAAACTGGAGCTGTTTTAAACTAAAACCAAGCTGCTCTGGGCAATGCCCTCTCAACAGTCGTGAAGAATAATCTCTCTGTAAGATGTCACAGCCTGCAGGGCCAACTTAAACATTGATATATGTGCTTCAAACACCTGGGGTTTGTTTGACATTTCATGAACTATGAACCGTAGCAAGGTATTAGAAATATGAAAAAGGAGTACAGTTATGGTAACATGGTCATATTTAAGACACAGTGTGCAAAATTTGCATCATACCATTTTGTTAATCTTGTTACAATCATCGCAATATTTACAACAATGTTCACAATATGACATTTTCACCAAATTGTGCAGCCCAAATATATATGCTTAGAGTACCTGGGGTTGCGTGACATTTAGGAATTACGAACAATATCACACACCGCAAGGACAGTCCCACACAAACACACACTCTCTCACTCCCTATCTAGATTCCGGGAGATTGTTGCCAGCATCAGCGAGTTCCGGGAGAGTTGGGATGACTGGAACATAGCCCTGTTTGTTTTACATCCTGAGAGTGCTATGTACACTGACACATCTCTGGATGCCATATGGGAATTTTATGCTTGTAAGATAATCATGACTGTTACAGACATCCCAACTCTTCCAGAAACAATAAGTTCTCAACTTTCATGTCTAATTCTGATTCAATTATAGCAGATCTCAGACGTGGATATAAAATACATCCTCCTAAAAACAGAATGAAAAGTACAGAGCATAAATAACTTTAGTGGTGAGTGGTTGATGCCCGTACCACATAAAGACACCATCCCTGGTCTGGCAAGGGACCTTTGCTGCAGGTCGCTCTCCTCTCTCTGTCACCCTGTTGTGAAGAATAAACTTTCCCTAGGATGTTACAGCCTGCAGGACCAATTAAAGCAGTGATATATATTTAGTGCTGCACAATTAATCTAATCACAATTGAGATGTCAGCCTGTACCTACCAGCCAGAGCTAACTAATAGAGACAACTTAAGGCCAGCATATAAACAAAACAAAACACAAACTGAGTCTGTGACATACTGCTTGGTAAACAGACATGATGCCCCTGTACTTGGTTAGCAAAGATGGGTTTCAGAAAATCATCCAGACCTGAGGATCATACCGGCGGTGACAACACAACCTTGGCAGTATGTGTGAGGAGTGTGAGGTCGTTATCACAACAGATAATTGCACTAACACTAAACTGACATTTCGTGAATTATGAACGATAGTGAGGTATATAAAATATGACAAATAGGTGACCAATACATTGCCAACTTTCATATTTAGTTCAGATTCAGTTGTAACAGATCTTAAAAATAGCTCACCATTCGAAATTCAGACATAAAATATAGAGTAACAAAAGAAACAAAAAATAAAACATTTTAGTGCATAAATAACAGCTATTTCATTTTGTCTAAAAAGCTTATTGGAGCGCCTTGGTACCTGAGTGGTTGAAGCTGATTCTGGAAAGGAACGTTTGCTGCTGGTTGTTACCCTCTCTCTACCAGTTGTGAAGAATAATCTCTGTAAGATGTCACAGCCTGCAGGGTATAAGCAAACAGAATGGCCATAAAAGCTTGTGTAGAAGATGTTGTATAATGTAGTATGAAGTGCACAAAAGACTTCTCTGTCTGGTTTGTGAGATTAATTAGCCTCCTTTTGTTTCTTTCGGCTTTTGCAAAATTGCTGATTGAAGCATTTATCGTAAGACACAAACTTATTCTCCTCTAAATGTGCTGTCACTGCAGTTGAAATAAAAAAAGAAGAGACTATTTGTATTTCACTATAATAAGTAAAAATAGTTCAACAAAGTAGCAGTGAATTTCATTAATTGTTTTTTTTTTTTTTTTTTTTTTAAAAAAAGGACCTCACAACATGAGAATTTCTCTTCAAGTGTCACATTACATTAAGCTCTCAGGCTACCTGCACCTGCATAATGCATGTTTTACTGCTGGCTCTACCCAATGCAGATTAAGGACTGTAACGTGGTGGCCTCCAAGCTGATTCTGGTCCTTGATGACCTGCTGTGGGTACTGACCGATTCCCAGCTCAAAGCCATGGTGCAGTATGCCAAGTCCCTCAGCGAAGCCATGGAAAAGTCAGCACAGCAGAGGAAGAGCATGGCCACAGAGGACCAGGTGCACATAATATAACACGAGTCACACACATAGAGCCACACATTTTTTCCTCATACTATAACTTCTTTTTTGGTTGTTATAAATGTTGATTTCTCACAGTTTGTTGTGTATCCCTTTTTCTTTTTCACATTTTTAACATTCCCACCTCCCCCCCATTTATGCTCTAATTCCACCCTGTGGGTATGAGCCATGTCATGGTCTGATAATTTGTCCCTGTGTCCATTGAGATCATGACTGGCACTTCTTGGTATCATTTCCCTGAAGCCATATGGCGTCTAACTGCCCACAGCATCTGTCTCTCACAATTTGTGTCCTATTTTTGGCCCCTTAAACACACACACACACACACACACACAAAATATACATGCATTAATCGCCTACACTAATTCACACTCATTCACGTTTTGCCAGACTTTCTGTACAGCAGCCAATGTGATTTTAGTCATTTTAGTCATTTGGTCTAATACCGCCATCTGCTGCATGAACTGAACACTGCATGATTCAGTTTTGATCAAATTCCTTTGACTGTTAAATAAAACAAACAAAAAAACCCTTAACACTTAGACATCACTGTTAGTAACAGTATTACTAATTCCAAATACAGCAACAGCATATAAAGCACCAAAACACTCTAGTGTGAGCATCTTTTTCATGCACGTGTCTTGTGTGCTTGTTCCAGGTGTCCTCAACACCACCATCAGCCCAGCAAGTACGTACCCAACAGGCATCCACAGCTGCTGACCAGAGCGCGACAATGGCAAAGCTGTTCAGCGCCTACGACGTGTGTGAGACTTCCCACCACCTCCAGATCACACACCTCGACCTGCACATCTGCGACGACATCCATGCTACAGACAAAGGTAGCGCACATGCTTTCAGACACACAGGATATGGTTTATGGATATTTGACTACACAGCTTTGACTTGAGGCTATCATTGACTGTTTGTTTTTCCACTGTGCAGTGATCAATAAGAGGATAACAGGTGGAGCCATGCAGCTGTCCTTCAGCTCCATCACTTTGGACTACTACCCCTTCCACAGAGCAGGTGTGAATTCTGCAGTGATGTCAATATTACCTCACCATGACTCCACTGTTACTTCCCCATCTTTCTGCATCCTTCACTGTAAACTCACAAAAATGCAGAAATCCTTTCACTTTATGTTTATTCAATTTAGTATTTTTTTACTCCTCCTTTTATCCTTGAAAACATGTCCTCCTTTTTTGTTGTCCTAACATTCCTGATCACACCTGTGACAATTTTCCTGCTTTCCAATCTCTCCAGGTGACAGCTGTGCTCACTGGATGCACTACAGCGAGGCCACCAAAGCCAGAGAGGGCTGGGCACGGAGCCTGCTTGATGAGTTCAAATCCAACATGGAGATGTTAAAGACCGCAGTTCGAGACCAGCAGGGCCCGGCTCCTGGACAAGGTTCACCACAACACGGTAAACACACACATTTAGATGTATAATTATAGTTAGTAATGTTTTTCATGTATCTCCTGGCACACACAGCACCACTCCAACTTTTACGTCGTCACTATGGATTTTCTGTCCTCCAGTGTCCCTTAGGGACGATGTGTATGGACCTCTAGGAGGTCAGGAGAGAGCAGGAGGAGGAGTAAGGCTTAGTGAGGCAGATGGAGAACTCATAGAGTGGAGCCTACAAACACAACCTCCGGCCCAGTGCTGCTGGTGCTTAGAGCCAGGTACCACGGTGTGTGTGCGCACGGCTTGGTGCGGTGATACACACCTTTTGTAAGGCACAGGGATCTCTCAGTGGAGAGCTGAGTGATCTTTGTCTCCCTCTTTGTTGCTCTGTTTTCATTTTTATTCCTCTTTCTCTACTCGTCCATCTGTCTGTCTTTCTCTGCAGGTAAGATAAGCACCTCTTCTAGCACTTCCTTCAGTCCACCTCCTCAAAGCCCCAAGACTCAGCTCATGTCCAGCTCCGTTGTTCTCAGGATGGCTGATTTCAGCATCTACCAGGTCATTACAAACACCCCCCATTCACAATCATCATTTGGGAGCACAGTGAGACTACGTGCATCTCCACTACCAACTTGAGAGTGATCCTTTGTGTTGTGTTGTGTGTTGCAGGTGTCAACAGCAGACCAGCGTCGCTCCAGTCCAAAGGCCATGATCTCCTGCAATAAGAAGTCCTTGTATCTTCCCCCAGAGATGCCCGCCATCCATGTGGAGTTCACAGAGTACTACTTTCCTGATGGGAAAGACTACCCCAGTAAGAAAGGATGCATTTGCTGTATACTCAAGAAAGTAAAATCTTAATCTTCATTAGTAGATCATGAGCTGTATAATTGCAGTAGTACCCCAGCCTTAACTGTTTTTGGCAGCAACTTAATATCTTTCACCTCCTGTTGGTGCTGTATTCAGCCCATTTATTCAGCTGTGGGGAAGTCACCGGCTGCTGTGCTGCTGATAGGACATTGATTTTTCTGAAACACACCCACTGCTCTAAATGAGGGATCACCCAATTAATTCATCCTATGGATTTCTCACAAATTTACTCCATTAGGAAACACTGTGTGAACAGCTAGAGTTTTTCTTTTCTTCTCTGACTAATGAGTTCATGGCCGAGACAAGAAAAAAAATGTTAATTAGTAACGGTACATACTGTATGTGATGCAATTACTAAACATACAGCCATTTCTAACCTCCTTAGCCTTGACTGCTGACATCAACAGCAGTAAACCATAGATTTTATGTTTACATTTTACTCTCTGTTTACATTCTCTGCAATTTTGTTCCTTCTTATTGTGTCTTAAGGATGTTTAACACTTCCCTCCCTTCCTCCTGCTTCTCCAGTTCCGTGTCCCAACCTGTATGCCCAGCTCAATGCCCTGCAGTTGGTTCTGGATCCTCGAAGTCTGGTGTGGATCAATCTTTTCGCCCTCGACCTCAGGCAAAGTCTGGAGCAGTTCATGGAGATCTACAAGCTCAATGACTCGCAGAAGCCAGATGAACATGTTGACATCAAGGTCGACGGCCTCATGCTCAAGGTAAAGAGGAATACAGAAAGTTTACTTCAGGATTAAAACATGGAATGCATTTCCTGGTATTTATTCCTATTTCCCTTTCTCCTCTCCATGAATTTGGTTTCTTTTAGTTGGTGATTCCCACCGACCGGGATCCCTCATGTCCCCCTGACTTGCCTCGCTCCATCTCAGTGCAGACCTCAGAAATGGTGGCCACTAACACCCGGCACCCGGCCAACTGCACCCGCTCCCACCTTGAGGCCCTTTTGCAGTCATTCCAGGAGGAGCCCTTCTTCGCTTCCTCTTTTGTCTCATTCCCTCGTTCCTCCTCTTCCTCACCCCTCCTCCACTCCGTCTTCCAGCATCACGCTCACGAACAGGACACCAGGTTGCACGACATCTACCGAGGCCTGGTGGTACCGACGATGGGGGCGAGCGCCCTGAAGATGCCAGCCGCCACCGACTTCTGGGCGTTGCACTTTGCACAGTTCTGGGTGGACTATGAGGGCACCCGTGGAGGCAAAGGGCGGCCGCAGCCCTTTGTGGACTCCTTCCCTCTCACTGTGTGGGCATGTCAGCCAGCGAAGCTTCTCCAGCATCAGAAGAAGCTGAGAGACGATGCTGGGTTAGGTCTATGCAGAAGCACGTCTGTTGAGGCTGTGGGACGCCTGCAGAGGAAACGCTTGCTAAAGGAGTATTACAGCACTGACAGTGCGCCTGCGTCATCTCAAAGCAACAACACAGCACTGCCACCCAGTAACGGACTCCATAAACCCCTCTCATTAGACAATTTGCCTTCCTCCTCTCCCTCATCTTTGGCATCATCAAGTAAAGATGCTGACATTCATGTGTTGGTGCATGTCCAGAAGCATTTAAGTGCTCAGGTGTGTTTTTACTGATTTGTATTTTCAAAACCACAAAATTTACTCTTGATTTATTTGTAACGCTTGTTTAGTCACAGCTCATCTGTCATAAAACATATGATCAGTACACTGTCTAATAACCAGTGTGTTTCCTTTGTGTCTCTGTCTAGGTGAGCCACCGGCAGTATGTGTTTCTGATGCATCTCCAGCGCAGCATCAAAGCCCTGCAGCAAACCTTACAGCAAGACCTGGAGGTGATGGGCTCCAAGAGAGACCGTAAGGATCCCTCCCAGCATCCTGCAGACCACCAGCCCTTCACTGTCTGCCTGGGACTCCTGCTGAAAAGCGCGGAGGTGTCCCTGCTCCTGAAGCCTGTCACCCAGCCAGAGGGTTCAAGATCTCCTCTGGGGTCAGAGCTCTCCCCCTCTGAAAGCAGAGGAACTCTAGAACCTGGGAGCGACGTTGGAGAGGGGGCAGAAAAAAGCGAGAAGGGCGGTGAAGGTGGGGGTGGAGCCTGTACCGTTGACCAGCTGCTGTGTGGAGAAGGCTCAGAGAGCAGATCCACGCAGGGTCCCGCTCCCCTCATCCCCACCTCCACTTCCACCATGCGTCCTGACTCAAATCATAAAGCCTCATTGGAGGAGAGGACTTCAGCTAAGAACTCTGGGAGGTGTAGTTCAGATGAAGGCGGCGAGGTGGCTGTGGATGGGTTAGCCAGGGGCGATGAATTGGGGATGGGAACGGACTCCAAACCCCAGACGAGTGATCCACTGTCTGACCCTCTCTGCAACAAAGACTGGAGCGACAAAGACAAAGCTGCAGCTGGCAAGATGCCTCAGTCAATATCCAGGTTCGTCCTAGAAAAAGGGTGTTTTTTACCACAATGCAATTATACTGAGTTAAATCAAGAGTTTATTTAATTTACATGGAATTACACTGATGCCAGTGCATTATTTTAACTTAAATGTACTGTATTTCTATCAATAATAACATCACACTCACAATGTATATATTTGAGGAACACTGAAACAATGCAACATATTTTTACAGTGACAAGCCAAACTGTGTGTTGTTGTGAACATACTACAGTATCATAGTTTTACTGAGCGACTACCTGATGCACCTTTGACCTACTATACTTGCCATAGTTGTATGAACAAGAGTGAAGGGTCATTACAGGATCATTAGAGAATGTTTACTTTAGATGTTACTGTGTTTCCAGTATTTAGTTATTAGAAGTGATGGCTGCAAAA
>JANJYP010082410.1:0-16512 GCA_024605115.1 Rastrelliger brachysoma | reverse complement strand
TGTGTGTGTACCATCAGCAGAGTAATCACAATATGACACTCACATCCCTAGGAAGCTTCATGTATTTCATGATTCATGATTATGAATATGCTTACTTTTTACTTTCTTTTTAAATACATTTTTAAAAGGAGGAGTGCTTCATAACCTCAGCTAAGGCGGCATGGCACTGAACTGAAAACAGGCATGATCTTTATAGTAGTTTACTAGTATTGCATTATAGACATTTGCATTTAGTTTGTTTGTTCAATAGGAATATGAATGCCATTTAGCTGTTTAACTTACTTAGACATGCATATATGGAACTGTGTCTGATATGACAGTAGGAAGCTGACTGTGAATTCAACCCTTGGTAGTGTTATTAGTATAACATGTAACATGATAAATATAATTGTTTGCTCTGCATTTGTCCCTTTTACATATTGTCTAATTTACATCAACAAGAATAAGCAAACAAAATAAATATAAATGTGGTTCTTAAACAGATAGAGGAATGTTTTTCTTTCACTGGAGAAAATCTTTATCAAATGTATTTGTCAAATCACTCATAAAAAATGTAATTGCTAAAACATAAAGGTTAGTTCTCATTCTGTTGAGATGTGAAATACTGGAAATTGGGTCTCTCGTATAATTCCTCATCTCATTCTAACCACAAAATTTCCCATATTACAGTTCTGTACTGCATGTTCCCTTTAAAACTGTAGTTGAAGGAACATGGGGTTTCTTGTAGTGTTATTAATTTAAATAAGTGAGAATATGACTATTATTATTTTACAAGGGGAGCTAGATTCACCACAAATTCAGCAGAAAAATTGAAAAGCACACAACATACAGAAAAGCAAAAACATTTTATGAACTACAGTACTGCATTAACATGGGTGAATATCCCAAATATTATATTGTAAATTGACCAACTGGTCCTTACATGTATCGTTCATGAGGTTATCCATGATATTTTGGATGACAAAGCAATCATGAAATTTCAGACTCTTTAGCAATATTGTTGTAGCAAACTTACTGGACCCAGAGCAGCTTTTACAGTCATAACTTTCTCCGCTGAGATGCAGCATGCTCACAGGGATTTAAGCAGCTTAACAGTTGTAAAAATATTGATGTCAATATTTAGCAATATTGCACTTGTGGTTTGGAAAGTAGAATTCATCCCAAAAATTCACCATAAAGGGTTGCTACAACAAGTTCATCGTCAGGATCAATGTTTCAGATTTACTATGTGTCCTTTCGCTTTTCCTTTTCATCAAGGCAAGCAGGCACTCTACATTGTGAACTTCAGATTGAAAATTATATAGCTTGATCATGACACTAGAATTTTAATTTTTACTCATTAATAATTGGGGCACAACCTTCTCTGCTATATACTACACCAAGTATATACCAGACAATGATTTGGCAATAATACTGCAGCAACATGTACTAAACACTATAACATTTTACAATATTGTAGACACAAGACACAAGAGGGAGAACTGAAACTATTACACAAGGCTATGGCAAGTGAATGGGACAGAGTAATCTATTGTGTAGTTGGTATGGCAGACCTGATAAACAGACAAAATGACTGTTACCTAAGAAGCAGTGGGTCTCAGCTTAGTTTTGAAATGACAATTTAAGTTACAAATTATGATTCTGTGTTTGTCAAATTATCCAGCTTTTTTTCCTGTGAGGCTAGTCCTTCTGGAACCTCTATAGTTTTGTTTGGCGCTATATGATGACTGTAGATGAGGTCTTGCATTTTTGCCATGAGTTGATATGATAGGAGTTGTTACTGATGACAGGGGGTATCATTGACATTATTTTTGTTAGGCCTTGGCTCAGGACAGTTCTTTGTTTAAACATCAACTCTTCTTTATAACTCCACTTGCTATAGTCTTTGAGGACTAGGTAATGCATTGGTTCAGTTGTCATAGTGTAGGGTAAGCCATGACACCTAGGTGATGACTCACTGCAGGTTCCTGAGGAACAGAGCTTTGAAGATTGGGTCCTTTTCCATGTTCTGATGTGAGGACCTAGTTATGTCTAACAAAACTCAAGCCTTACTCCAAACTGTTGATCCTCAGAGAATCAAGTTTATTTTAATCTGGCTGATATCCCTGTTGAAAGTCTATAATTTGGTTATTGTTTCAGTTCTTGTTTAAGGTCAGGTGCCTGTTTTTTGTCATCTACAAGTGGCTTTGTAAAGTGGTTATCATGCAATTGTTGTCTTTGAATTCCTGGTCAGTATTTTATCTGAGTTGCATGCCTGGCTTGGAACGCCTTCTGGTGTAGTCGGACAAGCTGTTGAGCCAGTGCCTCAGTACACTACTCTAGCTAAGCTATCTCTCTATCACTCTGCCTCAGTTGGTTGATCAGGTGATGTGCCAGGGTGCGTGCTATCACTTCAAGTTTCCGGCTTTTCAGCTGTTCTGAATCTTAAGGGTGTTGGTCAATATTTCCCACTGGGTGGATATGTTAGGATTGGGGGACATACTGGCTGTAACTACAAAGGCTAACAAGGGGATGCTTGGTCCAAATTGTGCAATACTCTTTGGAAAGGCTGGTTAAACTGTTCAGGACACACACTGTTACATTCCATTCAGTATGAATTAGGGATGGGCAGTACTCGGGTTGTAAAAAAAAAAAAAAAAGAAACAAAAGTCAGGGGGCATGGTGGATTTTTAATATTTAAGGACAGATAATTTGTACTGATGACAGCTCATGTCAATCAATATATTTGTTTGACATTTTTCAGTAAATATCTCTTGCAAACATTGTGTTTCAGAAGCATAATGATTTTGGACATCTTTATTTCAGGGGGGATGTCACCTCCCCTATCCCACTTCAACTCCAGCCCTGGGGATGAGTGAGTACACCATTACATGCATTACTACGACCAACTAAGGTATCTCTATCCATACTCAAAATGGAAAAAGCTTATATTGGAAGTGTGCAGAGTCTTGCTAGAAGTTTGTGGCTGTGAAACTCATGCAAAACAGCAAAGGCCCTCTCTACAGCTAGTGTTTTGTTTGACCATTCTGGGCAATTGTAGAAATGTTACATTGGCAAAAGACAATTCTTTTCATGGGATTGTACATTAATGAACATATACCGGTACTTACAAAAACTATATTCCATTTCTAATATTTATGCCAACATTTTCCCCTAAATTTTACACATGAAATGGACATGAATTGGTCAGAGGTTGCTATATTTCCCATTAGAAATTGTGTTATGTATCTTTGTAACATTACACTGTACAATAAAAAGAAAAAATATATTTACAGAACAGCCTCATAATTGAGCTTTAGATCAATGGGGCTTTTTATCACAAGAGATCTATAAAATAAGCTTTTTATAAACTTAAATGGATAGAGCTACAGTGAATCAATGAACACAACACATGCAGCATTAAGAAAAGTAGCAAGTTTGACACTTTTAAATGAAGAACAAACCATGCAAAACAATGAAGTAAACAACAAGAAACAATGAACTGTAGATCACCAAATACCAACATTCAAAAACAAAGAGACCAAAATTCAATATGGGCATAAAATCAAGCAAAGCTTGAGAAAAGTATGTGACAGTCATCTCAGTCTCAGAGTTCAATCCACTTATTCAAGTGTCCGTTTTGTTTTCCTCACAACCCCAAACTAGTTCATTTCAATCCCCTTGACAACCACAAAAAGAAAGAAAACTCCAAAGTCAGCTCCACATTTTACTGCAGAGCTGCACAAACCAAATTAAACCAGGAAATAATAACAGTATGAAAGCAATATGAAATAGTACTGTAATTGTTATTTTCAATGTATGCACTAGGTCTCATGATACTGTTGATCACTCAGTATTGTTATAGATATATAATGTATACAAGGAACACATCAAATGATACATCTCACAGTAGTCAGGTTCGCATGTTGGCCTTAGCTCCATCAAAACCAGAAACTCCTAGAAAAACTTACCAATCCCAAATACACACATCCACCAAATTATTTCCTACCCCGATATACAGACAAGGCTATGTTTTACCATGAGTTGGCTACAATGATACAGATAATACAATGTTATCTGATGCAGAGGTTAAAGTTGGTGTATCGCCAGTCTCCTATTCAAAAACACTGGCAGTTCTGAGACACACTAGTGAAAATCCCAGAGGTCAGACATTAACTGTGAAAAACATTTAATGAACTCTGGATGGTGATGTAATTCTGATGGTTGGGACTCGCTACAGAAGTCTGAATCAAAATGAATGAGTAAGAGTGTAGAAGCAGTGAGAGTCACAAACCGTTAATCCCTGCGGACAGAGTCATTGTGATGATAGCAAGATTGTGTTGTGTGGCGAACCAGCAGAGAAGCTTTTATGGGCTATGTGTAAGAGAGGAGCTCATTGTGTGGTTGCCTGGCCTATAACAAAACAATACAGACACAGCTACCCAATAAAGAATTTCCTTCATTCATAAGTATGAATATTGACACATTTCATTCAAATGACACTCATATTCATAAAGATTATTCAATTCAACCACAGTAAGCATGTGGAATAATACAGTGGTTTGCATCCAGTTACACTACACAGTAAGAACCAGTGAAGTGCAATTAATTGCACTCCACTGGTTGTTACCATGTGCTGTGGAAAATTGTTAACTCTATTATTATTACTGCTAAGAGCTATGCCTAGCCTACACAAGCTGTTGCAGTAGCAGGGCTTCTGGCCTCAATACCTCTGTTCAGCCAAGGGAGATAAAGAGTTAAAGTGAAATGTAGCAATACTTAAGAGTCATTACGAAACAGAATTAGCACACAGGCAAGTATATGCTTTATTCTGACTAGAATGCAATTTATCATCTTGATTAGGCTGTGCTCTTCTTTAATCTATTACTTAAGGGAAAACAGTTCTAACACTGTGTCTAAATAATTGCAGTCTGACTCTGTCATGAGAGGACATTAACACATACTGGTCACTGCTGTCCTGTCTGTCTAGCCTACTTAGCTTTATTGATCTCATATTGAAAACAAAATGGCTGATGATGTTTCAGAGCAGCTTTTAGGCTATTGGTTATGCTATTACATTTGTTTTTCTTATCCATCATAACAAATGTACGTTGTTGACATTTAACAGGAAAGTAAAAGAGAATTAAATGTTCATCGGGTCAAGGGTCTGAGTCAAACGCAGCAGAAACACAGGGGAGTCAATTTTGCTGACAGAATATTAGACATAAAAAACAAAAGCTGAGAGAATACAAAAAAGCACTTGCAATAGGAACTTACAATTCATCAAAGGTGAAAACAAAAGGTAATCAAGGAACTGATTTCAGTAGGAATTCATGGAATGTTCTCAAATGTTTTCTCTGCCACTCAAATCTGCCTTTTATCAATCTGAATTCCTTTAAGTTATGAATCAGTCTCTTGTAGTTCTCTCTATCCAGTTTTGTCTGTATCCTCCTCAGAACCCTTGCCTCTCCTTTCTTCTCATTACTTTTTCACCCCAAAGGCTTGTCCCCCAAGTCAACTTTGATACTGATTGCAGACAAAAAAGCACTCACACTAGGGGCAGTTTTTGCATTATATGTGTGAATATTAGCCACTTGCAGAATTATGCAAAGACATTCTTTTGTCTGAGCATAGTACAGATTGGAGGGTTAGTGTTACCTATTTAATGAGTATTATGGCTAGAATTAAATGCATTATCTATGCTGTAATATTCTTCAGACAATGCATGGAACATCTAGCCAGTAATTTGACAAAATTAAGAGTTGAATGAGGCCACAGCTGGCCAGTCGATTCAAACCAAGGACAAGCTTACTGCAAGGCAACAGTACTTTAACATGTGCAGTTATGCTAAGTTTTTCCACATGTGGTTGGAATTGATCAATGGTAATGAGTAAGAAGTGTTCAGATAAGCATGTTTTGAAATATTTTCCTAATGTTCATTAGTATCATATTTAGTATTGGTATCCCATCTTGAACTGGGGCAGCTGTGGCTCAGGAGGTGGAGCAGCTTGTCCACTAATCGGAAGATCTGGGATTTGATCCCTGGCTCCTCCAGTCTGTCTGCTGATCCCCAAATTGCGAATGATGGCTGTGCTGTTGTTGTGTGAATGTTCATAAAATCATATCCTGATAAGCAGGTTGGCCACCTCTGCCATAGCTTTATGAATATGTGTGTAAATGGGGAATGTTGACGTGTATTGTATTGAATTTTGGGTGCAGTCCATTTACCATTTGAATTACAGGGTTTTGTATGGTACTATTAACATACTGTAGACTGAAAAGATATAGCTACACTGCATGCTTAAGTGCCACAAAAATGAAGGTTTATTAGACTGATGGTTTACATGTTTTAGTGTTCACCCAGATGAATTAAACTGCAGAAGTGTTGCCATACCAACCAAAATGGTTGGTATGGCTCACAGCCAATATTTTAATGACACTTATGTGCTGTTTTTAATACATATTTACAGTATACAGCCCCCATCTGTCTGTTCTCTAGCACTAATGTTTCATTAATATTCATCATCATACCAAGAAAAAAATGCTACTTCATCCTGCTCTGCAGCAAATAATTACACCTTCTGGTGACAAATGACATTTCTGTTTCTCGACTTCTCTCATCTCCCCCTCTCAATTTCCCCATCTCTTATAAATTTTAATGGCTCATTAATTAAGAATTTGTCTCAGACAGAAAGTGAGTGATCAATACTGTAAGGAATGGTTAGCCAGTTGTGGCCCCCATGGAGCAAACACATATCAGGGTTTCCCTTACATTTTTTGAGCCAAAGGTGGCAAAGGCTAGTGAACGTGCACAGTGCATTATTTGCACACATAGTCATGCACCTTTAGAATACCATGCAGTTACGTAAAAATAAAATAGGATTGTACAGGAAAAAGTCACCAAAGAGATTACATTTTATACCAGGATGGAACAAAAAGATGAAAACTAAAAGTAGCATATGATTTTTCAAAGCCTTAGATTATTCTCTTATCTCCTATGTTATAGCTTACTATCTCAATATTATCACCATACTTGGCATTGATTGAGAATTGTATTTAAATGAGTATTTGCATTGGATTACTGGAAAAGGCCTCTTGCTACAGTGTACAATGACTGAATTACTTCTTACATCTTAGTTTCCTAACCCTAACAAACAGAGGGAAAGGCAGAGTGCTCCACTGTGTTAGTGATGTCATATCTCTATCAATGGAGAGTTCTCTGCTGCACCATTAGCTCCAGGGGAAGATAGTGCTTGCCAACACATTGGGTGGGTGCAGGGTTTTTGATTTCTTCTCCTCAGCGTTGGTTTAAGTTGTTTAATTCTGCAGTATGTGCATTAATCAGATGTTCTCAATGTTACTGCTGGAGTTTACCACTGTGCTCCACTAATATTAGCCTCTGAATGGTCATGTAAGCAATTTACATCACATTCATCTAGCAAAAGTAATAATTCAGTCATTAAATCAGAAATGCATGATGTAGACTGTCCAGGTGTTGCACTGCCCTCCCATTTGAATTTTAAATTAGATAGGCAGGATAAACCCTGCATATGACCACAGTTACATACATCTTTTACCTCCTGTTTCCACCTCTTTTTTTCCATTTGTCACATTTCCTCTGCTCATCTTAATGCTCTCATTTCTTGCTTCTGTTTCTCCTGCCCTTCCCGCTGCTGTGTCTCAACTCTCCACTCCATTTATCACTCTCCTTTCTTCCATTCTCTTTTCTTCCTGGTGTAGCCCCGGTGAAAAAAGGAGGGGTTAAATAAAGTTACTGCCTTATGAGGGAGTAAATAAATAATGTAAGAAATGAAGTGAGATCATAGTTGTTTTAATAACAATTTAAAAAGTTGTTTGAATACAGCCTGGCTGTACGTCGGTGGTGTGGAGCAGAGGATTTCTTCATCTGAACTGTGACTTTGCCTGGCTGTTCTTCAGCGGGGAAGAGCGGGGGACATCTTCATCTGAATCCTGATCGTCTGTGTGGTTTCTCTGGCACGGAGGAGCGGACATCTTCAGCTGACTCTTCAGTCGTTGGAGTGGTTTCTCTCGCAACTCGGAGAGGATATCTTCATCTGATTTGTTACTCATCAGTTTGTTTCTTTCGCCTGGAGAAGAGGATATTGTCAGCCACAGTGCACCTGAGCATCAAACAGGCCTGCAACAGGGTTTTCTGGTGTAGTGAGTGTGTGTGTGTGTGTGGGCCCACATTGTTATATAAAATGTTTTGGTTTGTTACTGTAGTATAGAATTATTAAGCTATTCTGCAGTTAATGGGAGACAACTTGAGTTACAGTATATCTATGCCATTTCTCAGTGAAGTGATTTTGGTTTAATCCAGAGAGTATTATTTTATTTTTTATGGAATATTTTTTGGGGAAAATAGATATTTTTTTATTTTTCTTATTTAGTTCATTTGGACTTAAAGAGTAATTATTTGTATCGCTGCAAGACTCCAAGTAAACTATATTTGTAGCATTTCACAACGTTATCTGGTGTCAATTAATAATTTAGATAAGAAGCTTTATTATTATTATTATTATTATTATTAGTTTCATTAAGAGCAATCCTATGTTACTTCAAATAAGTAAACCTATGGGTAGCTACCTGAATAAAACGAACCCAACAAGCACTCCATTAGTCCCATTAGTGCAGTGGGGTGCTACACTGGCATGGCCATTAACAATAAATTACAATAGTGTTTTTGATTGTGACATTTCTTTCCCTCCCTATCCCATCTTCTACCCTGACACATGGAGCCTCTACAAGGATACAAAACATGTGAAAGCTTTGACATATGAAACCTCTACCCCATCTCTCTCTCTTCCATTCTCTCCATCAATTCACTCATCTCTTGCCCAATTCAGCTCTGCAGCCCTCAACTTCACCATCTAACAATGACATGCACCTATAGTCACATCTCTACTCATCTTTTCACGTGTTGTTTTCATCAACTGTCCTCCCCTATTCTCTTTTTTTTAACTTCTCATATGCACAGTCTACTTTTGTGGTGCTGATGTTGAAAATCCTTCTTTTTTCCTTATCCTATAATCCTTTACATTCTCTCCTATTTTCAAACCTGTGAAGCTACCACCTCTCTGTTACTCCTCTTACTTGTTCGTATCATTTTGACTTAGTAGTCCCTTCTCTTCCTTAATCCGGAACAGTTTTGCAAATTGAATACTAGTTTGGATTTAAAAAAGGGTTAGGTAGGTTAGGGTAAAGTTTATGCTGTCTGAGTTTCCCATATTATAGTTGAACTTCAAGAAGATGGCAAGGGAGACAATGCAGGAACTGATTTTATATAAGTTTCCTGAATTATACACATCTTCACAAGAAGGGAAGACACAGGTCAATGAGGAGAGCAACAAGGGAGCAATATCAGCTTCCAAGTTTGGTGATCCAGCCTGGGACAATAAACAAGGATACTAACCTAGACAGTAAAACTTACTATATTAATTACTTTGTACTGTATTGTTAACCAGTTTCTTTTTTAAGCTACTGCCCACTCTATTTAGCTACATGATGAAATGTTACTGTTTGGATAGGAAATTTTTTCTGCATGATGCTGGTGCTTTATGACTAACAACAACAACAGGTGTGATCCAAGATGTGTCTCCATCCTGCCGTGCTCCTGCTCACCTGGCTCTAGTTGTGATGCTGAACAAATCATATATATATGATTAGCTGAGATTACTTGAGATGATTCACAGCACATACACTTGGTCTGTAAGTTTCTTGGGTCAGTAAACAATTATCGTAAAGACTAGAAAGGCTGTGCCGGTTAAACAGAAATGTAGCATTAAAATTTAATAATACTCAATAATTTATCTCTTATAGGCCGGAGTCCAGATAGGATGATGTCTGGGTTTGGTCCTTGAGCATGGTGCATCTAATAGTGAAGTCAGGGCTATAGCGTCAGCAGCAATATGTTAGGCTGTATTTAGGTAGCATGGCGCTTTGGGTTAAATGCTTCTATCAGTATGCTAATGTGTTCATAATGACAATTCTAACATATAGATGTTTATTACATGCTCATCATCTTTGCTGTGTTTGCATGCTTACCTTTGTAAGTTACTACAAAGAACAGCAGAGACTAATGAAACTAATGTCAACTGAAGAGTTTGAGACATCTGACACAAAACCTCAAATGTCAGTCTCATGGCATCATCATTCCAAGGATCATTAATTTCATTAAGATTAATCCTGGGGGAACCAACCAAGTGACCAATATTATTATTCCTTACCATGATGCTAAGATGGCTTCAAATGTTTAAACAGCCCAAAATAGTATGGAGCCTACTCCAGTAGCTCCATATACAACACCACACACCAGCCCTTTTGTCTTCATATTCCTACTTAACTTCTCCTCTGTCCCATATCAGCCCTCCTTTCCAGTTGTCTCCACTGACCTGTATCACTTTAGGGGGCGTCACCATAAAATGCCTGGATTCTTTTCTGGAGCATAAATTACATAATCTATTCTCAAATAGGACACTTCTTCCCTGATTTTCTCCACCCCTTTCCTGTTCATCCGCNCTCCCTTTTTATATACCTTATTCCCCTAGTTATCTCCTTCCTCTCAGTTCTTCTCTTCTTCCACAGTAATTTTGCTTCCCTGACTTTTTCTAACCTTTTTTCTTGAATTCTCCTCTCATGCCTTCTCTCTTCTTCTTCTTCTTCTGTAATTTCCAATCATATCTGCTGTTGTCTCTGCTTTCCTTTTTCTTTTTTCCTTGCAACTACATCTCTCACTGTCTCATAGTATTAGACATATTGTTCCCACATCAATTAACATTGCAAATATCCTTTTCTCCTTTCCTGTAGCCTGGATCCTACCACATGAATCATTTGTCTCCACCACTGCTCTTATTTTCTTCTTAACAATGTGATATTTTGAATTCATGTTACTGGCTAGCTTTCTTTTTGGGGCAGATTCCTTGAACTCTTCATCTCTTGGCCCATTCATATTCAAGTCCTCATCATACACACTGTTCTCAACCAATCAAGGAAGGAAATGGTTGCTCTACTCATGTCAGTATCATCAAGCCACAGTGCTATGACTGTATACTCAGGCTGCCTTCACAGAGGACTACACTGTCCAAATTACAAAATTTAGATCATTTCAGGGTCAGTGACTAAATATGTTTAAATTAAGGACCATGATTCACCAGGCCAGATCTAGGTGACCTCTTTCCTTTTCTCCCTTTTATCTTCAGTGCATTCCAGTCCCTTTTTTTCCTCTGAAAGTCTATCTCATTTCCTTCTACCCCTCTACCCCCCCTTTTATTCTCTCATATTTCCTCTGTGCCTCCTTTTCATTCTTCATCTCCTCTCTTCTAATTATTTCCTCGAAGAGATCTCAACACATCATCACTATTTTGTAGAAACCTTCTTCTATTATATAAATTGCAAAAATCGGCTTCTAAAATGGACATTTGGCAGTATAGACTGCACCGCAGTCTGATATGATTGTAGTGTCACTATACAGTTAATACATGTAAATCATCTTTCAATTATGAAATACAAGAGAAGAGGTTTCATCAGAACACTGGCAATAATAATATTGCCGCTATATGCAGATCATATGCCATCCAATGTACCGTGGGATTTAATAGAATTGTGAATTAACATATCACTCATGAAAATAGAGCACTATGCTTCAATCACTGTCATAGTATGGGCACAATCACACATTCTAATACACACACACACACACACACACACACACACACACACACACACACACGTGGAAGTCATATCTTCACTAGTACAGTAAAACCATAAACACAAACACAACCATACACTAGGCTGTATGTGCACACTGGTTTATGTGCATGCATTCCTGTGCGCAAGCGCGCACACACACACACACACACAGAGGCAGGCTATATATGCTGACTGACCTGAGGGTGAACTGGAGCTGATTGCAGTCATCTGTCTGTTAACTACATTTTCTATAGGAGAATGACACAATGATTAATGAAAGACAGAGAGAGGGAGACTTTGAAAATATTGAGGAGGGGCGATATGAAGAGATAACTATAGACTGAGAGAAAAATAAGAGTGGGACAGGAGCAGAATGGAAGATGGAAAGATAGAAAGAGAGACAAAGATAATCAGAGAGGGAGAGAAAGATGTAATCACGATGAGAGCAGGCAAGAAGAAAAAGAGATAATCATCCCACTTTCCACTTACAGCGTTAGATGCTGATTGGTTGAATGACCTCTGGGCCAACCCTCTCTCGGCACTATTAGAAACAGGATGACTGATGGGAAAAATATAGTCCAGTGAGTGCCAAAAGAGTTTGGACCAGACAGATAGTGTTGTTACTCCCTTATGGCCTAGTCCAGCTGTCTTTTTTTTAACTGTAGGTCAGGACCCAAAATGGGTTGGACTCAGTTATCCTTACATGACAAAGGTACTAATATGCTTTAATGAGCCTTGTTCGCACGGTGACACAATGCATGTACTCATTATGTTGTAATGAGTCTGACTCCCAGGGTAAGAGACTACATTTGCTCCATTTGGGTCCCCAAATGACATGAGTTGTAATAGGTTTTAATGAGATGCGAAGACAACATTTACTCATTAGAATCTCTTTGTGAGAATAGTGGTGGTATCGTCTAATGAGCCTATAGGTCCCAGGGTGAAAGATTACTCAGTTTTGGTCTCAACATGTAATGTTTAAACAAGCTTGGCTCCAAAGTTTTTATGTTTTTACATTTGGGGTATTCCACTGCTTTAATCAGCACTGATTTGTGAATAATGAATGAAAATGCAATTCAAAAAGAGAGAAAATATAAAATTCCTGCCCTTTTTTAACTTTTTTTCTCAGACACCCTGCAACATTACAGTTCAAAACATTCAACATGTTAGTCTTATTGAATAACAATACACACAAACAAAGACAGAACAAAAACAAAAATGAAAACCAAATGCAACAGCACGGTATGAGGCCAGAATACACACACCCCACCCCACAACACCACACATGAAGACAGACCCAGACTGTAAACATCGATCCAGACCTTATAACACAGTGTACTTGATTTTTTTAAATCCAGTTAATAACTTACTCAATATCTTGTAATCTATGTTTTCCAGACTAATTGTCTGAAAGCTCCTTGGCCCATAGGGGTTCTTGCAATTTTGGTGGGATTTGTCTCTTTGCAAGAGTCAGAATAGGTGCTGCTATGTTAATATTCTAATATTTGGCTAAAAAGTCAACTACACCTGATGATTTATCAGACCTCATTGACATTATAACCTCCCTAACTTCAGGCACTGACATTTGTATTCATCTACAGATGACTCAGACCCATTCTGCCTATTTTAATTGGCTGTCACTGTAGAGTTGTAACAACAAATTCTGCATGTTTTTAATATGAGATTCTAGTTCTTTAATTTGTGTTTATCAGTATTTACAGGGAACGAGTGTGTGAAATTATCCTACTCCTTATGTAAACCTTTGAAGCTTTCCAAAACATCCCCAGTCTGTCCATTGAGCCAATATTATGCTAAGAAAAAAAAAGGTAATTTCCATAGCAGCATTATGAGGAATCCTGAAGAATTTAGTCTCCACCTATTTACCCTAGTTTCACTCAACTTAATCATTAAGCTGAACTCCACTGGGGCATAATCAGCCAAAGTTATCACCCAAATCTTACAATCTGCCACTTCCTCAATCATTTCTCTAGAGAACAGGAATTAGTCTATTTCTTGCTGTATTTATACATATGTGAAAAGAAGGCGTACTCTTTTCCCCAGGGACTGGCCAACCTCTATGTGTCTAGGTCTTTCATCATCATTTGTATCGCTAATCTATCCCTTGGCACAACTTTATGATATGTTGTTCAGTGTAATTGGGTATCTTGTGCCTGATTTGAACCTTCTCAATTTCTCCCAAAGTCTTGTTAATCATATGCATAAAACTGCTATCATTACTGTACAATACCAGTTAGCTTTCTTGGGAGAGAAAATATTCTACTTGTATTAAATTATTTCTCTGCAGTGTATGTTTTTTATTCCAATTGTCTCAAACTTGTCAGTCGATGAAAATAGACAATGCACTTAGCAGATGAAAAATTGCCATTTCCTAAATCCACATACAGTGCATGGATTTCACTGTTTTTGCTGACAGCGTCATAATTTATGTATATTAGAGTGATGCGCTTCCTGGTGGGCTTGTATTGAAAATTACCCTTTGACACTTCTGTTTGTATATTTCCTGCAATTCCACATTTTTAAGTAAGATTGTGATTTTTTTTGGCACAGATCCAAGTCCTTTAATGTCTACAGAATAAATTAAATTACTTTACTCCGCTTTTTTCTTCAGTGGCTTTTATTGCACTTACAGTAACATAACAACTCTCGTTGTCATCAGCTCAAGTACTTCAGCCCCGCCCCTGCCAAACCATAGGGACACGAGGAGAGTAGCAAAACACAGCCAAGACTCTCACTCTGAGTTGAAATGAAACATAAATAAAGACAGTCTCTACTGTTTTGCTGTCATTTATAGTCACCATATCGCTGCATCTCTCCTCTTTTCTGCTTTCTCTCAGTGGGGTCAAGTGATGGAAGGTTGATGACAACAAAACTTATGTTACTCTAAGGGCAATAAAAATGTAAAGCAAAAAAAAAAAAAAAGTAACAATAAAAAGCCAAGAGTAGTTAATTATCAATGTAATCTGTACAAAATATGGACAGATTCAAATGATGAAAAATATTGCTGTAAAAAGTGTCATTTGCATCACAACACAATGGGAATTTGTTTGGAGTCATTATCCTATGCATTAGTATTGAAGTTCAGTTCATCTATGCATGTATGCAGAATTATTCAAAATAATTTCCCACAAGTTTCTTGTTTGCTTTATGTTTGATATTTTTCTCGCATATTTTAATTATATGAGCATTTCAGCTTACTGTTTGATTTTCATTTGTATGATCACATATTTTACTGCTGTTTGACTTTTATGGTTAAATAAACCGAGAATCTTTGTAGAAAATGTGTGCATGCGTGTTCATGTGTATCTCAGTCACAAGAGAAAATAGAACACTCACTAGCTATATAATAATGACTTTCTTCAGATCACTGACTAATTTTATACATTTGTTGTGGCAAGATGTTAATTTTATACTGTTAAAACAACAAACATTACAATTTATGCTCCGTGTACCTATGGATATTTCTATTCAGACATACCAGTGCTGATTTAAGTACCTGATAACAGAGTTAAATAACTGTTTTATACTGAATTAGTTCACACTCCACAGGTATATTCTATTTATCATGACCCTGGAAAATAATGGACTGAGGGGAAGCAGATAATTTAAGAAAGGATATGTGTAAAGGAAAGAAGAGAATGTCTACTCATGTCCTTAAATATACCTACAACAAGCATCTGGCAACCCCCTGGAGGGCCAAACCTGCTAGGTTGAAAACCACTGATTCCACCCTACTGTGCTTCCATTTTATGTGATAGTAAGTTACTTTGATGTCTCTGTGTTTGTAAGTACACCTGCAGAAATAGTCTGCACAATCATACTTGCATGTAGACACAAATACAAATGTGCACACACACACACACCTACCTTGATTTATTTGCTAAAAAAAACTTGAGATGGATTTTCAAATGTCTGTACAAACACACACACACACACACACACACACACACACAATGCTCCTTACTGAGCATGTAATATGAAAGAGCAGGAGGATTTCGTTTTACTGCATGCACACTCTTACACACACTTTGCAAAATGAGAAGAAAGATGAGATACAGATGTAATGTTAAACTATAGACATTTCGGACAGGAGACAGTTGCCCCGTTTACATGAGTGCTTTAATTATGAATAAAAAGAATTTAATTCAGAATAAAAATTAATTCAGCCTTAAAAATACTGTGTAAACACTTAATTCTGAAAAGAATGATTATTCTGAATTAAACTTAATTCAGAAGTAAGAGGTTGGTTTACTCCTGTTTTAAAGCCAAATTAATTAATTCCTCCGTCATGTAAACTTCTATTCCTCTTAAAAACAATTCCGGTCGTTCTGCGTGAGCTCATTAGGTAGCACCCCTTGCACGATGACGCACTCTACATGCGTGAACTCAGTCAAGACCAACTCCACCAGTCCTTGATGCAAGAGTGGGCTGAGGTAGAGCCAGGGGTTGCGTTATTTTCCGTCACTGACCGTTTTTTCAAAACGATGACGGAAAAATCTGAAAGCCATCTATATATAGACCTGCTTGGTGGGACTGTGGGTCCTCACTTTGTGTGTGCAGCAAACAGGAGGAGGATAGAGAAGTAAAAAAGATTAAACACCAATAAATGTGGATTGAAGGAAATAATTTCGTTAGGTAAAAACATGTTCTGAATTTTGGAAATGATTAAAACTCTGTTTTTGCAATAAATATGAACTTTATAGCTTTATAATGCTCAGTGATGGAGTTAAGGACAAAAGTGATAGGACAAATGTGATCTATGCTGCCGGGGTCTCAACGTGCTGCAACTGACTCACTTATTCCCAC
>JANJYP010082396.1:0-10868 GCA_024605115.1 Rastrelliger brachysoma | reverse complement strand
TACTCAGTTAAGTCTTATTCTGTATCAGGGTGAAGCAGAACTAAACATTTCTTTAGGCGGCTGCTGTCTTGTTTATGTGTTTAAAACTGCCCTTAATGTCTGATGCATATCTTTGCATGACTGGAGTGACATTCCTGCTTGGGTTGAGGTCTGCTACACCCGACCTAATCTACCTGTCGGGGGTAGGACTCCCTTCAGGGCGAGGCTTAATGGGTGAAAATCAGGCTATGTTCATGACCAAGATGAAGCAGCATCACAGCATGTTTGATGACCCCTTGTGGTATGTTGTTGAAATAACAAGAAAAGAGAACCAAGTTACAGGAACACATTTATATGAGGTGATGGAGAAACGAGATCATATTGAGAGTGACTGTAAGGAGGTGATTGAGAAATGATCGTATGGAAGAAAGACATTCACAATCACTGTTTTATGGTCTGGGAGAATATTTTATTAAATAGGCTAAATGCAAAAAACAGGTTTGAATGTTGGTATTTTTAATAAGCACAGGTCAAATTTGTACATTTACATATATAAAAAATTAATAAGAAAGTAAATGCATTTCGCTTCCATTTTAATATACACTTGGTCACATTAGCAAAAGTCCCTTTAAAAGAAATGTGTATATGGTGTTTTTTAGAGCTCTCAAATGTAAAAAAGGGATTCAATTTTGACCCTGAACAGCATCCAAGGGTTAATACCAGCAGTGCACTGTACATGGGAAACAATGGGAAAGTGGAGCTGTACACAATCTGAATGTGTGTATTGCTATAAGATTGGCATATAAAATGAAAAACTCATGCTGGTGTTTCCTCTACCTGTGTGGAATATGGACACGACTAGTCTGAAGTAATCTCACTCTTCGTGGACACTGATAAATGAACTTTAGATATATTACACACATGTGTTGCACTGTTAAAGCATCAGCAAGTTTCTAGAGATTTACTGAAATTTTAATATTAATAGGCTCATTGTGTGTATGATTTGTTCTATATTTTGTTTAGACCCAAGATTTTTATGTGTCTGCAACATTTTCTGTTTCTGTCTCCCGCAGAGCTTCAGACCACCACGGCACCAGACGACACAGAGACAAAGTCCTCATCAGAATCAGAGCAGCCTCTTGCCGCTAAGCCTCTAATTAAACCTGAGGACCTGGAGCCGTTGGAGCCCGGTAGCTCACTGAAGACTCCAAAGATCCTGAGACAACCCAGACCAGTCCAGGACCAATTCATCACCTCCTCTTCCCTCATTGGGGCTGGCAGTGATGGTTCATCCACATCAGGTAATTCAATAGCATAAGTTTGTTTTGCACAAGATAAGTGCACATATTATCACACAGTGCTACGTGTGTGTGCTGTAGACTGAAGGAGACAATACACAGAATGACTACAGTTTCTATATGACTTTTTTTTTTATTCCTGTTTGAAACCCAACAGGTGACAACATTGTATGTTTGGTACCAGGATGTACACAGTGTACAGGGAGGGAGAGGGGGTAGCAGGTGAATCAAGTGTAAAATGACATACTGGTAATAAGGAAAGTCATTTATTGTAATTGCCAAGAACACTTTGACACTCCCCTCCCCTCCCCCCTTTCATGAAAATGTCTTTTTAATGACACAATCATGAAACAACTGTAGCCTAATCAATGAAGCAGAAAACACAGAATAAATTAACTTCGTAATTATTATACTGTATATTAGAAAATATTTAAAAAAACAAACTTTATTCTACTGTAAGAGAGACTTGTAATATTATAATTTTTTAAAGATTTTTCTGGCACAAAGACACCTTTATTTCAAAGTAAATAGACAGGAAATCATGGGAGAGAGAATTGGAACCTCTAACTGGGATTTGAACCGGGGTCAGCTGTGTATGTGCAGATGTGGCATGCGCTCTAACCACTTGAACACCTGAGCGTGCCATTATGAGTCATTTTTATTAAAATGTGCTTAAAATTCTGCTGTAGCACTTAATGTATAACATTTTTACCTTTTGCATTATACGCTGCTTTGTGATGATGTAATCTGTACTTTAACATTTAGAAGTGCTAATAATTAAGACAGAGAGAGTGCCATGTTTGAACTAGGAATGCTGCAATTATGCTATGGAAGTATTTCTAATTTAAGTTATTTTCATCGCACTCACTTCCATTTTATAAAATTGCTTACTTATCCTTATCTACTGTTCTCTTCGTCCACAGGGAGCCGCACGTTCGGCATCCCGTCTGTGCGCTCAGACCTCCCAGCCCCACGCATCAAGAGAGTCTGTGACCACAACAACTACGGCGATGCAGCCACGGCGGCAGATCTCCTGCATCCATCAATTCATGCCCTGCAAGGCGTTTATGAGCAACAGTTCTTCTGTCCTCGTACAAAGACAGAGGTACGCACAGTGCACAGGATCGGGGGGTAGTATATATAAATAATATTAGGAAGTGATTTGCCCTGCAGAATCAGCACTCTGTTCTTTTTGATCCCTCTCTGTCTCATTCTTTATTTTCTGTAATCATCATTCACTTCTGAAAAACAGAAAAAAACTACAAATCTCATGTTTTTTTTTTTTTTGTTACTGACACCTCTCATTTTTACATTTTACAGATTTCAGAGATCTTCAGGAATGTGGGTGTGGATATTTCCGAGGAGACGTTCGAGGAGGCCTGGAAGCTGGCGTCCATGAGGCATCCTGCTGGGGAGGTTTGTGTCGAGGATTTCCGTAACGTACTCCAGGAAATAAAAGCAGTGTAGCAGAAAATGGGGTTTTCTCAGCACAGTATTTCCTCATCAGTAAATATATTCAAGTTTAAACAATAAAACCTTTATCAGAGAAGAATGTTGTAGCTCAAAGTCATTGTAGTTTGGTGCAAGTGCATTTTTGACATCATGAAGGATGGGGTTTTGGGTTACAGCGCACGCCACATACTGTATGCAACCAACCATAGTTTGAATCCGTGGCGGAGGTCCCTTGCTACATGTCACACCCCCCTCTATCTCCCATGATTTCCTGTCTATCTACTTTCAAATAAAAGACGTCTGTGTCACAAAAAAAAAAAAAAAATCTTGAAAAAAAAAAAAAATACACATTTTGGTGGCACAAAGCAGAACGTGTAGCTGCTCTCTTGGGCTAGGCATCGGTACTCAATATCTTTCAGGTATCGACTGAAATAACCCAGTATCGAGTAGTATTGAAACTATGCCTATAAAAACAATACCTGCAATCAGTTCATTTTGTACCTGGATCAAGAAAAAAATGACATATAGCTACGCAACTGATTTCTTTCTTTTCACGATTAACATGGAATTCAAGTATTCAATTGGTATCATTTTAAGGGTACTGGTATCGAAAATGCTTAAAGGATACCCAATCCCTGATGCTCTCTGTCCATAAGTCAGTCATTATTTTAACTGTCCCCTGCAAATACACATATGTGATTTCAGTCTTTACCTCACTGATATGAATGTTCTGTCTAATTTAAAAGCACAAACACATATAACACTGAATGGTATAAAAAACCTAATTTGGGAATTAAACCTGAGATACTCAAAAATATTTAATTATATAGGAAAATGCATACGGTAATTCCTTTTGAAGTGCAAATAACATGCTTTTTCTTTCTTTGATTTTGTGTCCCTGTGCTACAAACAGCAGAAGGCATTTTAAAGGCTCTGCGTGTAAATTGCTCTCTTTTATGTCTTCATTAGTCATAATATTAATAACACAATCACAAATTTACTGATAAACCTATCGGAGAACAAAAGAAGCTGTTTACCCCTGTTACATATCTGCTAATAGAGAATCAGTTTCTATAGTGAAAATGAAACGGCTCAATATTTCATCTTTCCTTTGTTGGAAGGAACACATCATCTTTTGTTGATATATTTAATCCGCTGTGAGACACAAAGTTCAACCTTTAATTGATTTATTGTGACTTAACAGTAACAGCTTGTGTTTTTATGCTGGTAAAAGACTTAAGTAAATACTGAGAGGTACGTTATCTGCTCCTTTTGATTTGTTCTGTCAGAGAATTAAGATTTGATTTCCCAGCATATTTATCTTTTTAATTCTATTAATGAGCCTTAAAATGGGAGTCTGACAGACGGCACAATTAATTTATGGTTTCTTGGAATAAGGACTTGTTTGCAATCAGTTTCGCTTCAGATTAATGAAACAGGTTTGCACGCAGCGTTGACTGATCCATATGTCAGAACGTTACAGAACAGTAAAAATAACTAATAAAAAAAACATTAGGTCTTTTTGTATATTCACCACTTGTTTTTGTTTTCTTGTTAATTTCCATTAAACTGAGTGATGCACAGGCGTGGTTAATTGTTTAATGTGCTCTAACCATATCCATGAGCATATTGACATGTGCTAAGCTAACCGCACTCATTTAATCTCATTACGAGTCTGCGAGATGCTCCACTGGAACCAAAAAAAAAAAAAAAACCCCCACGCAAACTTCCACAGACCGCGTATTACTATGCAGGGGGAAATTAGAATAATCCTCGGCATATTTCATTATGCATGAATTAGCGGTGGCTAATGACAGAATCCTCTGTTTGTCAAATATGTTGTCAACATTAATAATATCGCAGCGAGCTTTAACTGAATGGGATGACACGCAGCATTCATGAGGCTATGATGTCTTTGACAAGTGACACGTTTCTGGCAAATGACCCTGGGCTCAAATACGTTGCTGCTGCGTTCGAGTTACTTTGTCAAGTGGGGAATTTTCTGGTTGAGGAATTTGTCATTTCTGCTCGCAGCGATGCTATACAACTATTTCCACTTAGTACGGGACTCCTGTTGTACTCACTGGGAGCTGTTAACTATGTCGCTGACAACCATGAACCAGAATATTCATGCCCTCCCGCTTACTATGGAAAATCGATTACCTTGTTGCATGTTGCTCGTTATCAGAAATACCAGAACACTAATACATGTGGTTTCATATATGTGTGTCATGGATTACATATGGAGAAAGCACTTATGGAATGTAAGGACTTCACCTTTAATGCTAATGTAAAGTCAGCTGCTACATTTGCCTGTTAATGTTGATATGCCATGGTTCCTAACAGGGCGTTCACGCATAAGCGGAAAAGCTAGGAATAGGCGAAGTGTTGCTTAAGCACTGGTTAGTGTTGTTGTCAAGGGCATGTACTGTATATCATAGTATAGTGTGTTACCTACCTGAAACCCTAAATGACAAGGGTTAGGTTTAGTGGCAGTTTTTTTTTTTTATAAACACTAGAACAGGAATTATGGGAAAAAAAGAAAGTGGAAATGGTGACACAAAAATATGTTTGATGCTTCACTGTGTCATTGGAACGCTGAAAAAAATTAGAGACATACTCAACTTTGATTTACAGCACATTACACAGCAGTAAGTACTGGCTGTAGTTTACGTTGCTAGCGTCTATTGAACTTCTATTGACTTGTATTCCTGTTGCTTTGTCTGTCAGGTTCTTAAAGATAAACTTCAGTGATTTTACACATCAAAAAAAATCTGTGTACAGGATACAAAAAAAAAGTTTATATAAAGCGTTTTGTGGTTTCATAAGGAAGTGTTCAAAATCTGATAAGTCATGTCAGTGAGGTTTTCAGACCTTTGTAGACAAATGTGTCATCTCAGACATCTGGCTGCTACAAACAACATACTGAATTTATGCAGGAAAAAGTGAATTAATGCATAGAATAAAATATCTCTGCTGCATTGATTTTGATCTGATAGGTGTGCCGTACTTGGAGTAGTCTTAAGATAATTAGGTTTAAACTGGTGTACATGGTTAAACATTATGTAACATGTTCATATATTTTTGACATGTTGTGACACTGGTCCTGTGTTTTCTACACAATGAAACTAGGTTCAACCCCCTTCCCCTCCCCCACCACATCTCTGATAATTTTCCTTAAACTTATTATCACATGATTATTATGTCAGACACACATACTGATGCCGTTATGATGATTGATTGTGAGAAGTGAATGTGAAAAGTGAAGAAGTGAATAATGTGTAAATCAAAAGTCAAGAGTACAATGTGATTGTGTGACTGAGCAGTTTATTCAGAGGAGGTATTCATTCAACAGAGCTGAGCGTCAGAGTTCATTTTGACCTTGGAAACTGGGGCAAAAATACCCCCCCAAAAAAACATAGCTATGTTGTGGCTTCCAGCTGTGATAAGAGATATTTAATTGGCATCACGTGATCTACAGTACAGTATGTGTGCAGACTTGATCATATTATAACAGTGAACATAAATGTACACTTGTTGTCGTCTGTTGAAATATTTTAGGTCATGTAATAACACTGAGTGAAAGAAGACCATAAGATGCCCTAAAAAAAAAAAAAAGCTGGTGAGTGGAATGAGAGAAGATTTTTCAAGAATACCTGAGACTTTTAAATATTTCCATATAATTAAATATTAATATTTATGTTTTACAAATTATCCTTCAGTGACCTCTGCTCATATATCTAAGCAAGTGGTCTTCATTACTGCTCCTGGAGACCTACTGCCCTGCATGTTTTAGGCATCTTCACCACTCTTAGCACACCTGATTTAAAGTATTAGCTCGTTATCAAGCAGCTGAAACTCATCAAGAGGTTTGGTAACGAGGTAATTATTAGAATCAGGTGTGTTAGAGAGGGGCGATACCTATAAGATGCAGGGCTGTAGCTATTGACTAAGCTAAAAAAAAACAAAAACTAGTGGTGTTCTGCAGGTGTCTCTCATGAGAGGTTCAAACTTCTACTTTGACTTGTATTACAAGTGACTATGTGGGAAATCACTGGAGGAGTGCTTCAAAGGCATCTGAGGGTTAAAGAAGGATCTTCAAGTAGATTTATTTATACATGTCGAGTACTAAGGTCGTCTGCAAAGTGTCCATGATGTGGTTTTCCAGTCCCGCTTCGTGTAATCCAGACGGACACTTATTTCATCTAATCGCTTGCTTCGTCTGTGATCTCGTTGAAGGCTGTCTTTCATTCAGTCAATCACCGCTGCAATGACGTGTCCCGACAAGTCTCAGAGCTTTCAGTCAAATCACTCAAACAGCTTCCAGTGCCAGTGCCAAATGGTGGTGACGGTCCAATCAGGAGATGCTCCCAACGTTAGCTCTCTTTGGAATCTAGTGGAGGTAGGAGGCGGACATGATTATAACAACAGTTTATTCTCATTTTACAAACATGAACACGCGCTCTCGGGATAATTTAATAGACAAAACCATCACAACTTCTCGGCAGTGAGAAAGCTGTAACTAAGAGAGACTAACAGCTGCATTACTACATAAAATAATGTCAGAAGAAGGACGTCAAGTGGATGTTGAATTTTAATTTATTATGTCCACTAGCAGACATTATAGAGGTGATAAAAAATGAGGTATGATGTGTCACAAAAACTAAACCAAAGACCTAAACCTCAAGGCCACAAGGACACCACAACGTACTTTCACAGTTAGGTTTCTCTCTCTCTCTCTTTTTTTTTTTTAATCTTTACTGAGGGCCAAATTTGNACACCACAACGTACTTTCACAGTTAGGTTTCTCTCTCTCTCTTTTTTTTTTTTTTTAATCTTTACTGAGGGCCAAATTTGACCGCTTTTTTTTTGTACATTTGAGAGCTGTAAAAACAGCCTATGCACATTTTTTTTGAGCCAGACATCCGTAATACATTTGTAAGAGGGTGACAATAGAAAATTAAAAAAAAATAGCATTCATGTTTGTTGCATTCTTCATATTCTATAAAATGTTATCTTGGATCATACAATAGTAATTGTGAAAGTCTTTTTTCATAAATAAGGAAGATACAATCTATTTTCTCTCTTTACAGCTTGATTAAATATGAAACCAACATTTATCAATGACTGATAGGACGTGTGAATGTGAATTGGTTCATAGACTATGAGTCAGAATATAGGAGTATGTCAGGGTTGAGTTCATCTCTTTCTTAAGGAGTAAAAAGTGAGTTTTGCTGTGTACAATACCATTTATAAATACAGTCACGTTAGAAGAGCAGCATGCTAAACTTTTCTCAGCCCCTCGAGGAGAGAGAGTGAGTGAGAGACAGACCACCACTGACATTCAAACAAAGTTCTGTTTCCTGTCTCACCTTGAAAATAATGAGGTGAAAACTCCGAAAACAGCTTCCTTATCCTCCCTCGCTGTCTGTTTGCAAGCCTTTGGGATAACATTTAAAGTGTAACCGGCTTTCTGAGAGGGGATTGTAAAGACCTGAAACAATAGGAAAGAGAATCTGGCTAACTAGATAGGTGGGCATTAGGTAGAATAGCCACACCATGTGGTCCAAAAACTAACGGGATTACTGACTGGAAATGGAAAGAGGCTTTGACTGTTGCATGTGCCGAGAGTGAAATTATTTCCCTTTTTCTGTTTCAGCAGCAAACAGAATCATGTCGGTGGTTCTTTAGACTCCAATCAGAAACGTAAGTGATGCTGAAACAGAGTTGGATTCCTTACTTTGTTGGCAAACACTCAACGTCCTGTTTTAGACATTAAATATGTAACATTGCAAAAATAAAGGCTATGACTGATTCAAACACTGCTCCTCACAGCTTCATCCAGACATGAGGACTTTTATGGAAAGAGCCACAATGCTCACGCGATATTCAGCGCCAGGTGCAAAAGACTGACAGCTGGGAACAGCGGTGAGTTACATGTTGGTCATAAATAAGGGTTAGCAAGATGAGCAATTCAAAAGCAGCTTCAGGTTTGTTAAAAAATGTTGGTCTTTTTGCTGGTTTTTAATCAAAAGTAAGACTGAATGCTCCTGAAAATGTCAAATGGTGTAACCACAAAAGAATGATACAGATTAAATTTACTATTCAGAATATTTACGGTATATTCCATTATCTTTATTTAATATAACAAGTTATAATGTAATATCATGCCAAACTATCTGATGTAGTATTTTATTGAGAATTTAGCATTTTAAGCAACTTTAATTATTTATTTTATGGTTACACCACTTAGACATTTTTACAATAATCCTCTTAATATATTTTCTCAAAATGGATTAAAAGCAGAAATTTGATGCTTGGTCCACAAAAAAAGGATGTATACAAGTTATTCATATGTTTTCACATTTTAACACCTATGAATTTGACTAATCCACATGGGCACAAAAACATCTTTAATAATCCATGTATATAAATATTATATTTTCCTATCACTATTGTCCCCTTGCTTGTTTTTTCTTTTGTTACTTTACTTAACTTTACACAGGTGATGCATTAAATATTAAATTAATATACCCATGCACACCACATTTTGGATCATTTTCTCCCCAAAATTAATATTTCTGCATATATTTGGAAAACATCATCGGTAGCTGCATCGCTGTGGCTCCCAACAACATATGTTGGAAGGCCTGCTGGTTACTTTGAGCTCTTGCCAACATATAATTATGCCTCTAAGTAAATATTTCTACCTTTTTAATTGTAATTCAGTGTGGTCTATGTGTAGGAATAAAGCAAACAAGAGATTTTTTGGCATAGAGCATCTGAGCAAATTAATTATCAAAAATGAGCTTTTAGTAAAGAAAAAAAAAAGCGGCAGAGTCTACATGGGGATAATTTGTGAGGGCAGATTCAATCATTTCAGGTGGATATTTGCGTAGGTGATGAGGCGTGTTCTTACTCATAAACTGCCGTGGCTATTTTCTTCTGTGGGCTGCCGTCTTCACTGGGGTTCACTCTGAAGATTTTTGTCGCCTCGGGATCGTCGGGGCCTTCGTGTGTTGACAGGAACCAAAACCTCATGACGATGAAACAAAACTTTCTACCTGCGAGCGGAAAGAGGAACCAGAGAGCATCTGATTTTAAGGCAAGCGTGAAGATATTTTGTTTTTATGTTAACTTATATTCCTGGAGAAACAAAAAAATAGTGCTGAAAATGAAAAATTATTAACAAAAATGTGCTTTAACTGTGCTTAGAAACAGAGGATATGAATCATTGCTGTCATCCTAGGAAAAAAAAATTAATAGGATGGCCAGTTTTATGACCTTTGATTAATATGAATAAATTGACTTTAGTGCAGTCTAACCACTTAATCAAGTTAAATTTCTCTAAAGTGATCCAGATGGGAATGAATATTACAAATCAAGTGTTTCTCAATCAAAGTATTTTCATGCAAGTTGCAGAAAAGCTAATCATATTTAATAAAAAAAAAAAAAACCTTACCGTATTGATCGAAGACGACAGAGACGTCTTCCGGCAGCAGAAATATAATATCATCCATCGAGACGGCCAGCTGCTCTCGCTGATCTTTGGTGAGAGGCCGACACTTCTTCTCAACATAATTCACCATCTGAAACGACATGACAGGAGATAATCAAATCACAACAAGAAGGACGACCATAATTAAAACCTTCAACACTGGTCCACTGAAATTGATTGTTGAACCGCTGAAGGTCAAGGTTTTTTTTTTTTATATTATTTTGAAGGTTTCATTTTTATCTGTCACTGATCTCAAAGACTGTTTTNTTTTTTTTTTTTATATTATTTTGAAAGGTAAGATGACGACATATTTCTAAGGTTTCATTTTTATCTGTCACTGATCTCAAAGACTGTTTCGGCAACACAGCGTTCAATAAAAAATGAGTTTAATGTCTTGTTTCTGCAAGTTTCATATGGGATAAGAGGTCTGTCAAAGTTTTACATGGTGTCAGAGACCTGCCGACAGCAAAGTCAAAGTGTGTGTATAGTGTGATGGTTACCTCCTTGGACACTATCCCCCTCAGCTGCCAGTATCTGCCACTGGACATCAAGTTAGAGACATGGACAAAAGCCTGCGACGGGTGAAGGAACAACAAGTGCTTTGAATCACCAGGCTGGAAACATTTTTACTGAAGCCAACA
>JANJYP010082373.1:0-19991 GCA_024605115.1 Rastrelliger brachysoma | reverse complement strand
TATCACATATATTTTAGATTTTAAAATTGTCAGTGGGAATGTCTCATATACACCTACATGAATAAAGCAAAAAATATATACAGAAAAATATCTTAGATTCAGCAAAATTTGACATGGTTTGGGTGGTTTACCTATTTTTCTACATGCATGTTTGCTAAAATAAAACCTGGGTACTGCTGATGTCACTTTGGGTGCTCGCATCCAATGATTAGCATTAAACATAATAAAATACTCTAAGTCTACTCTTGCTGGCATAAATTATACAGCATGTCAGATTTAAAGAGCCACTCGCTTTCTGTATTTGTACAGCAAGTCTCTTCTTTTTCTCTCAGTCTCCTCTTTTTCTCTGACAATGACTGACACAAATCATCAGTGTTACTCAGATTTAAAAAGCAGTGATTTCACTTGGCCTTTGCATTATCTTGTTAGCGCTCCTATTGGTATTTTTAACATTTAATCCACCTCACCCAGTCAATAGTATGACGTTATATGACTCATTAATACTGTAGGTTTAAACCCTTGGTGTTTATAGGGGAATATCACACACACATCATTCTTACTCGGCATGTTCTTAAACTGCTAACAGTGTTGTCTAACTGTGCCTTATCTGATCACAAAATGCCCAGAATATTCTCTCTGGATAGATAATGTCTCTCTTTGTCTCCAGGCAAAGCTGGTAACGAGGCAGTGATGTATCATTTAACAAAGAAGCAAGGTGTGCCCGAGATATCTCATCTAATCTACCTTTGTCATCATCACAACTCTGTTACCATACCAACCATAATGTCATCAGCCCAAACAGGATGTACAGAGCAGTCTGTTCAGTACTTGGACAGCTTTGTTTTGGATCTGTACTCCTGCACATTCAGTATGAAAAATAATATCAATCTTTGTTTGATAAGCCATGTAGAAATTGTATTACTTTGGTCTCTTGAAGTTTAAGAAACTGCAAGTGTTGGAAGACATAGGAAAAATATAATACTTGACAGAGCTGCTGTTTGAGTCATAAACACCAAGTTAAATACAGTAGTGCTGAAATTCAGGAAACCAAATGGATATCTCATCCCCACCCGTGTGTGAAATTTACAATTAATATTGTGACTGAAACTTCTTTAAATCAAGGCAGACACAAAACATCTAACTTTTCAGACATGGATATGACTGTCTGATCTCAATACAAATACAGTCTGCTTAAGATCCTGTTTATCTGCATAGTTGTATTTCTTTCACTCATTTTACCTCTAATCTTTAGTCCTAGTTTAAGGCTTTAGCACAGTACGTCACTTTTAAACATATAATTGCTCTTTGTCTTCACTACTTAATCAAGTCAGTGTCCTGGGGTTATCTCAGACAGACAGTGACACCTGCTGTTAGAGAGATGTAAAATATGCTTCACCTGAAAATATAATTTACAGCAGTAGTAAAACATGTAGGAGTATTCACAGTGATGAAAACTCACACCTTCACTTTTAAAAGATAGAAAGACAAATTAATATTTGACTTGCATTTACTGAACCTATTGTCAACCTTGTGCAGAAAATGAAGGTGGACTGTATAACGGGGACGATTTGGTATAAAGTTGTCTAGTAAGAAAATTTCCTTTTTGCGAGAAAAATTAATTAATGTAATACAGTACATGTAAAACTGCATCTTTGCATCCGTGAGACATTATTCTCAGACATAAGGCTGTGGAACACACACACACACACACACACACACACACACACACACACACACACACACACACACACACACACACACACACACACAGATTCTCACAGCACACATGATGAAGTACCTCAGTTGTGTTTTGAGTTCAGTGAAGCGTGGCCTCTTGCTGGGATCATACGACCAACACTTTGTCATCAAGCTGTAGAGAGTAGGAGGGCACTGAGGCGGCATAGCCAGTCGTTCACCATTCTCTATCCTGCCAATGACATCGTTATTCTTCACACCCTGGAAAGGCTTGATGCCGTACATAAGAATCTCCCACATGCAGACGCCTGTGGAAAGACAAGAAACATCAAAATCACTATTATATGAGCTCTTTAATGCTACAAAGAGAAGAAAGTAAATCAGAAACAGTCTTTAAACCAAAAACCTATTAATACAGTACAATACAATTTGAAGACAAAACTGACACAAAAATAAAGAAAACAATACAAACTTACCAAACATCCAGACATCACTGGCTGTTGTAAATCGCCTGAAGTTGATGGATTCTGGAGCCATCCATTTAATAGGCAGTTTACCTTTTGATGCTGGGAGACCGAGGCAAGAGGAAATGCGTTATAATATGTGAAAGTGAATAATACCATTATTATTCATAGGACTCATGTGAGTTGACCTGACCTGGCTTTACTCCATGGGATGTGACAACAAAAACACATATACTGTATGGAGATTGTGGAGAGTGAAGTTATGGGCTCATTGGTTGTGTTTATGGAGTTGTTATTATTACCTTTATAATAAGAGCTATCTTCCATGTATCGTGACAGACCAAAGTCCCCGAGCTTCACACAGTCAACTGTAGACACCAACACATTCCGTGCTGCTATGTCCCTGAAGAGGAAGACACATTTACTAAGACACAATTACTAAGTTGCATTTTTTAGTAGTAGGGTAGTATATTTTTCAATGTAAAGCTTCCAATAGGTGCTAACACCAGGCTTTGAATGATTAGCTGAAAATAATTATTTGGTAAATGCTGTAGTATTCTGTGAAGGATTGCTTTGTACTGTAACTATTTCTACTAAACTATAACCTGAAACATTTTCAGTGTTTAAACACACGGAATATTGCAGTTTGGAGAAGCCCTCCTGTATACCTGTGAACAAAGCGTTTGCTCTCCAGATAGGCCAATGCTGTGCTGAGCTGGTAGGAGTACAGGATGAGAGAGGCCAGGTCCAGACTATACTTCCTCACCTGCAGGAATGAACGTAACTATGGAGTACAGAGAGAGAAAAAACAGACAGGATGTTAGGGAGAGGGCGCAATAGTGATGAACACAGAGAAAGTAGGAAAAGCAGAAGAAAGCAGTGAGACACGCAGAAACAGAAAAACTGTTATGCATGCCCTCAAACTAATCCAAAATAGTTTTACCTCTCCGAGTGTGCAGAGCTCCATGATGATCCATACTGGATTCTCTGTAATAACTCCCATCAGTTTTACAATATGAGGATGGTCAAACTGACGCATGGTCACTGCAAGGAGAGAGAGAGGATAGAGGTGAAGTTAGCTCACAAATACGTTTTTTTTAGCATTGGAGGGATCCTGCAAATTGTTGAGAATGAAAATTTGTTGGAAGGAAACATGCAACGCGACACACACGCACGCACACACACACACAGCTTACATGCTTCCTGGAGAAACTTCTCCCTGACGCTGTCTGATGTTGAGTTTTTACATGTCTTCACTGCCACAGACAACGCTGGATTCTCCTGCAGAATACAGATACACCCAAGCAAAATCAGCAGCAGCATCACAGTTGTCTCAGAACTGGATTATCTATATCTTGTACAGTATATTCAATGTCCGCTCATAGCTAAATAGATACTGAGTCGGCAGTAAGTTTTCAGAGAAAGACAAAATGGAAGAGTAAGAGACATTTAGAACCAGCATGTGTATTATAAGGGAGCAGATTTTTTCAATTTATTTGAATAGATACAATGTACATTAATCAAAATTAAAACAAATGTAAATATCCCTGAGGGTTATAAGATTATTCCATATCTTAAGATATTATAAGTAAAACTTATATTACAGCTACACCTTCAATAAATTAACAGTCACTGTTGTTCAGAATAGGAACATTCTCCTGGTGGTTCGTTTGTCTGTGGATGTGCTGTGTGCCTAACGCATCTATGCTGAGTCACACAATGAATGGCGGCATGTGACACATTCAATTCAATTCAGCCAGTAGTGTAAGTGTGCACTGGAGTGTGAGAGAATTTTTAATTAAAGCTGTACAATGTTATATACGTGTGTGTGTGTTTGTGAGAATGTGAGAGACTGCTTACCGGGCTGATGTACACTCCTTGGTGAACGTCTCCAAACTGGCCCTCACCTATGCAACGTCCCAATTCAATCCGATCTCTCTGAATTTCATAGTCCCGAGCTAGATACATAATATACACAGACGTGAACATACACAAATACAGTACGGTACAGACACACAAATGAAAATAGAGTAGACCTTCAGATCAAACACACACATCAATACCCACACATACAATTCTTAGTCAGGCTTTGCATCAACCAAGCTTGTCTGAGCTATTTATAGTGTGCAGGGATTGCTTATTTACATCTGCATTTGATTGCTGAGAATAATTTACAAATGATTCTGTAAATCACTTCTTCTTGCAAATTCATATTATTTACATGACACCCAACTTTAAAGAATAAAAAAAAAAGATTTATATGATCTTTGCAAAGGGTTATCTGACACCCAAACTACATTGGATTAATAAAGTTAGAGCTAATTCATTCTCCGACTCTGGCAAGCTTGGTTTCAAGCAATCAGCAGAGCTCAATGTCAACACCATGCAGCAACAGCATCAGCAAACCACAGCCGGACATGCCATGTAACACAGACAAACAGTCAGTTCATTTGACCGAAATAAACTAAACTATATATGTATATACAGTATATGTGTGTATATGAACATAAATTTCTACATGAATCCAAATGGAATATGGATAAAGTCAGGTAAGGTTGATTGTATAAATGTGAGACCTAATTGGCAGGAGGTTTATATGGGACTAGTTTTATATTTGCTCGGTCCAAAAACTTTGGTGAATTTCATTCTATATTTTCTGTCAAAGAAACCATGAAGGTCTGTGATATTTTGGCTGTTGAGCGACTGGTGGTTTGCATTGCCTGACAGGCATGAAACTGTTGACCTGACTTTGTCCATAAACCATAGCGTATTGTATGGATATGATATACATGGAGTTACTGGTGTTAGTTTTCAAGGTCTGACAGAAGTCTGACTTATCTTAATACAAGGTTCACTGTTGTTAAAGGTACAGTACATATGTGACATTTAGAGACAATGACGCTGCGCAATAATGTCTTTTGTGGGATCAGTCTAAATGTGGATGTACAGTACAGTAATAAATGCCTGTGCATATTGGCTCTAAATGCCACTCATGTAACTTGATCTTAAATAAGTCAAACACTATAGTTAAACAATGGAGTGGGACTAACCTATTTGTTAGCGGTTTGGGTTTATAATGTTATAGTGTATATTATATATATATATATTTAAACCCTCGCTACAAGGATGATTTAACAATATAAAACATGTTGTTGTTGCCCTGAGCAGTGAATGGGTTTTCAAGAGCTGTGCTTGCACTACTCTGAAAGTCAAGCTGTATTGATTTAATTTCTACATCAAACTAAAAATGTGGTTTGTTCCACCTGTTTTTCTTCAACATTAAAAAATGCACAAAAAGAACCAACATCCAATAACTGGGACTCAGTTCTGAAGCTACCACCAAAGTGACAGTACATCAAACATCAACAGAGATACAGGGGTCAAATCAACAGGGTACAGGTACAGAAATAAATTCAGTATTTTATTTTACAGTTGCAAGCAAACGTAAAATAAGGATCACAACAGTTGCCAAATTAAAGTGCCATCACAATACAATCAGACTTATAGTACGTTCCAATCATTACCTTGATCTAGTCCATAGTATTCTGGGAAAATGGGTTAATGATAAGGAGAAAGAAATAACTAGCTGTGAGTACAGAGATCCATTGTTATTGGAGTCTTTATTTTTTATGTAAATGTTAGCTTAACTATTGTTATGATTATGGATGTGACAATGGCGCAGCATAAAATAACTTAGAGGTAGCAGGTATCACCAGAGTAGCTGTTGTAATATAACTTGCTTTAGGATATTAACATTAAATATTAAAAAGCTTTTTGGTGTGTTAATTTTTGGTGTGCACAAAGAGCAAAATAAAGCAACATAACAAGCCAGTAGCCTGCTAACATATTTTGTAAAAGGTATGTTTTAAAACACAAACATAACTTAAACACCAAATGGAGTCTTATCGCTTGGCAACCTGCTGTTTAACAAAATCAAAACAGACACTGAACCTGTCCAAAGTGGAAAACAGCTGAACATGACCTTGGCTGGCTTCTGTGTATAGTGTATTGATCTCCTAACTGAATAAGTAATTTACCTCTCTGACCCAGCGATGTTACATCATGTTTAACTGTGGTAGATAGCAGGGATACAATAACGTTTTTTATTCTTTTTGGTGTTTTAGAGTTATCTGTAGTTACATACAGGTACTGCTGTTTCACTAATTATCTTAGAATCTGTGTTAACATAGTCAGTCACCAGGAATTAGCTGAAAGATAAACTATGAATCGTCAAAAAGCAAAAGCCATGTTGGACATGGTGTGCTAGTGATATCCAGGCAACATTTTGAGGCAGTTTAAATGGACATTTTTTCCACTGTCGACTTTATTATTCACATTTAATTTGTCCCAGTTGCATTTCACACCTTAGCTGAAAGTAATATCACCCATTTCCGCTGCCTCTCAACATTGCCATCACTTAGTATTGTAGTGAGCTTAATACAGTCTTAAACTTGGTGAGCAGGCACTACTCAGCAGCAACAGCAGCACACAAAGCCTGTTTAATATTTACCCTTCTCATTCAGAAGGATGATTAATAGCTGTTCACTACTAATCATCAGGCATTTTCAGACCAGACAAAAAAATTCTGAATACTTATTTATTAGTGTAGTATAGTAGCAAGATATTTGAAAAATGTTAGAAATAAGACATTTTGGTTACATAACGTGTAAAATGAGTCTGAGGAAGATTCACAAGCTTCATCCGGAATCTTGTGATGACTTGCTAAAATAAATATAGATTGCAGAACTATTAATATAAAAGGCACAACCAACTGTGGTTTTACTAAGTTCCTCTTTTATAACAGACGATTACAGATATTACATGAGTACGGAAAATGTAGTTTCATTCAAACGTCAGTCAGTGTTTCACTGGCCATTCTTTCATCAACCAATACACATTCAATCAAACGTGATAAACCATTAAATCCACCTAAAATAGAGGAGTGTGGTGAAATACATAAAACAGTTCATTTTCAGCATTTCAACATACTGTTCTGTTCTTGCTTAATGTTTTTTTCTAGGTTGACATTGTTCATCTTTCATCAATGTATATATTGCGATTATGTTAAAGGTTGATTATGTAGTTGTATTATGTAATTATTAAAAGCTCTATTTAAAAAAAAAATACATCCACAGTCGTTTAGAGGGGTGCAGAATAAAAGTATAGCATTTCCTGGAGAAATTATATTTTGACTGAATTAAATAATTTTACAAATTTTGATGGGTTCAATAATGACATTACGTTTACATCATACTAGCCGGGACCGTCATTGCGGGTTGCCAAATACAGTCTCTACCCTCTACTGTGTGCTTGGGGTTGTCTCCATGGTTATTATTAGCTGGGCTAACCGTTAGCTCTTAGCATTTTTTGTAATAAGTCTGTCTTAGATGCAACATGATTGAGGTAAGTGAAGCAGTTTCATGTTGTGTCAGACTGTGTGTGTGTGTGTGTGTGTGTGTGTGTGTGTGTGTGTGTGTGTGTGTGTGAGACTGTGAGAGAGTTGTTGACACTGAAACCAGAAACTGAAATACTTTCCACAATATATCCATGTATTTAGTCCAAAGTGGATCACAGCAGAAGTGCCTCTCACTAGTACTATCAGCTGTTTCTAACAGGGAATGGTTAACTGGAATGGCTGTCATGGCGGCGTGTACCGTGTTTAGCCAGGAACTAAAGTTGAAATTAGTAATTACCCTGTATGTTTCAGGATGCAGTCTTGACACGGTTGGCAACGAACCTGGCAACCCGACTGCTGGAATTATTTTTTGTATTTGCGACTACGATCGAGATACACTAGATGGTGGTATTCTACTCATTCTTCATAATCAACCTTTAGCTATTTAGTATATAATATCAACAATTGGCTAAAACATTTCAAAGGCAACAATACTGTGAATGCTCCATTTGAATGTGTGGAATGTTATGATGAACAAATGTCAGAAGAAAAATAGTTTTTCAAGAGGTAAATGAACAAGAAGTTTTGCCTGTGACTTTAACGTAGTTTAATAAGACAATGGTGTATCTAGTTTTAGGACAGAATCACTATCCCTCAAACAAAAACATTAAGACCAAGAAAAGTTATATCGGAAATATATTCATCATAAATTACAAGTGAAATACATTCAAAACAAAGCAGACCACTAATAAAAGCAGAAGTTTTCGCTCTCTGATCTCTGAACACAACTGCAGACAAAGAGATCCCCAGAAATCCTCTTCCACCACACATTACTGGCTCCTATAGACTTTTAACCCTCCCAATGACTCTACCAATCATCCTAGCAACTTTTCCAATTGCACACACATGAACAGACCCCTGTATGCACACAGAGTATGCTACATGTTCACAAACGGGCAGGTCTGATCCACTAAATCAATATCTTTGTCTCTCCACCTGTCATACAAGCTATCTGCAAAATATGTGTGCATGTGTGTGTCTGTGTATTGTGTCTACTCACTAGAAGGCATTGTATAGGTGTCTTCCTCATCTATGATCTCAGCATAGTCGTCTGTTTCTGAGGAGAAAAAATAGCCAAGAAACATTAATACTCAGAGGGTGATTTAGAAGAGACAATATTTTAAACTAACCCATATTTTTAAAGAAACACTTCTGTTATATTTCTTGTCACTACTGAACAACAATAACATATAAACGCATCAAATTACTACACAAAACTCAAGCTGAGTGAACACACCCTCCTAGAGACTGAAAAAAGAAGTGAAAATAGTGACAGAGTAACAGAAACACACCATCAGACAGAAGTACCTTTCCAAATGACTGTCACCATACCCGACTCCAAACAACATGCACAGCAATAGCAGTAAAAATGCTCATGTGCTATACAACAGCTACACATGAGGAATGGGAGACAGAGGAGTGAGGTACAGTAGAGGGTGAGAGACATAGACAGAGAGGAAAGGGGAGGGTTGGAAAGGTTTGTTCTTTCCAGAGAAACAAGTTGAAGAAAAACAGGGTGAGTCATGGATAAGGCTGCAACAGTCACAGACAGATACTGTTCGTACACAAGCAATACAATAAATGTAGACACACAACAGGAATACTACAAGATGGTTAATAGAAAGAATTTGTTTACCATCGCCACTAGTGTGACCTGCAGGGACAGCATGCACCATGAGACACAAACAGAGAAGGAAAGAGAGGGAGAGAGGGATTAGTTTTGTTGTTTATACAAATTTAAAGTTGTAACCTATAATCTAATGCATTGATCCTACACTCAATATAATGTTAATGTCATTATGTGTCACTGTGAGTTAGTCAGAGGTCACTAGACAGTCATAGCAGAAGCAGAGTGACAGTGACTAAAGCTCTTCATGCGGACATCTGGACAGACAAGGACTCCTCACTGCAAACACAGATGAAGCTTTATAGGGGAACAGGGTGCACACACTCATATCTATGAGTGCTTTATCTAATTCTTAGCCGTCACTGTCAAGTCATGACATTTAGAGCAATGGGCAGAGTGAAAACGACCACCAGAATGGAGAAAAGAGAGACTGGGCTTTATACCTGAGACACAAACAGCTCTGGTCCGTACTCCGTCCATCCGTTTTTCCATCCGCCTCTCATGATTTGAAACTCTGCACCAGTGAGGAGAAAGTTATTTTTGGCATTTGGCTCATATTACCCTAGACTAATTATTATTCATGATGAACTTTAAGTTAAATAAAGGCTCCTCCTGCATCCTGTCACATGTCTTGTTAGCAAACATATGAAACACATTTCATAGATATGGACAGTATAAGGTGCTTAAATTCTTTCATAAAAAATAAAATGCTGTTAATCCTTCATGTTTTGGGTTTAAAGTCACAGACAAAACTCTTTTCAAACATTTACTGAAATGCAGAACAAATTGTGTGAAAAAATAAAGCACTACACATTAACCATAAAGCATCTGAAGTTCTTATACGTCTCTTATTCATCACTAGAAATTAAGCTATATGACACCTTTTACTTCATCTTATCATCTAATGAGAGAGGGAGAGAGAGAAGGAAAAAGAGAGAAAGGCAGAAAGAAAGAAAGAAAGAAAGAAAGAAAGAAAGAAAAGAAAAAAAGAGCTGACTTACTTTGGGATGGAAGGCAGAGCTCTGTCTCCCTCTTTAAGACAAAATGAACACATGGCCTCATGTAAGAGCCACAACAATTTCTTCACAGCCATAGTTATTTTTAGAAAAGACTAGCCAAATACAGGCCAGTTATTCAAAGTGACAAGCATTAAGCTTCACCAGCCACAATCAGACTAGACTACTGTTTTCAAAGATGGCTGACAGAAATGTCAGCCCTGAGTACTATTTCTGTTGCAAGATAAGAAATAAATTTTATCATCATCTAAATAATACATAAATTACCACTATTATTTAGCTCCATGTAACTGTACCATTCTAATGCAGCAAGAGACACAATGATGTATAAATCCATTCAAGTGTGCAGCGAATGTAAAATGCACACGAGCAGATGTCTGTCCTACCTTTGTGGACTCTGACAATGAAGGAGTGAGAAGCTGAGGAGACGAGCCGACAGTAACCGTCAATCAAGTCAGCCATGTTTTCTGCCGTAGTCAGCGATGCCGTGGTGACTGTGAGAAGCTGCATGCATGCACGCACACACACACACACACACGCACACGCACACACAGAAGGATTAGTGTAAGAGAGGGACAGAGAGTTGCTTCACAGTGGACGTGGATACAATGAGAGCTTTATTAAGGATAACGTCTTCTACCAGCATACATTTACACATATTCATTGCTTCACACACAGAGACACACACACCCCTGCACAAATACTCATATGCCCACATGCTTTTTCCACTAGTACGCCTTGCAGCAAACACGTACACCCACTCTCAGACACACTCACGCTGACACTCAAGTACAGATGGTGACACCCATCTGCATCCCGCTGTGTGACGTCTTTTCACAGCCTTGTCCTCCATATCATGTGGGATTACAATTTACATCTTAAACTATAATATTTACCAAGAAGTAGCAGTGCTCACATTTGATGGGCCCATTTATGTTTAACAAAGAACCACGCTACATGTAATTTTTTTTTTTTTACCTCTGGAGCTCCTGCCACGTTGAGTTGTAGCATGCCTTTCCTGTCCTTCTCTTCTAAAGCAGAATATTGGATGGACTGAACCTGGTTAAAGTTAGCTAAATGTGTAGGCTGCAGACACAAACACATACAAATCAAAACTCAGTCATTGTAAACAGTACCAGTCAAGTAAGAATAAACATGGATGAGAAATTATTGCTTTTTTCCTGTTTGAAATACAACAATGACAACAGTTAACACAGAGCACTGGGTATTTCAAGTCATCAGTGGTAAACACCACATTCAAGCAGTTGTGTATTTTTCAAAATCATTATTATTTAACTATTTAACTGCCATTTCAACACTTTATATTGACTTGGACACCTAAGGACACATGAGTGTCTGACTACTGGAGAGATAAATCAAACCAGTAGAGGGCAGTAGTATGGTGGATTTCAACTTTGGCCTTCCAATTATCTTGAGAGAGATTATACAGTTGAAAGTCCTCTTTGGTTCAGAAATATAAACACACATAAATTCACAACTAGATGACCAAAGAATGAAAATATATATTCTGAAATGGCAACACACTAACTGAAGAATCTAACCACCATAGAAGATTTTTTGCACTCACCGTTGAGCCTTTATCTGTGAGGTAGCTGATTCCTTCCTCTGGTCCGATAGCTAACTCTACTGATATTACCCAACTAGACTGGAGAGAAAGCCAGGGGGGAGATGAGATTAAAAAAACATGGCAGTGCGTTTTTATGACTAAAAAGGGTTTCTATAGATGACATTAATAGCATGTAACTGCAGAGGACAGTATTGAGAGCATTCAATATGCTCTATGTACAGTAACATTACCATTTGGACATGTTCATGTTTATCACAGTAAAGCACACAGTAAAATACAGTACTGTCAAACAAACACAAAAAACTTCAATGGCTAACCTCATCCTGCATGGTTCTGACAAGCCTTTTAAATTAAAGATGAGACTCCTCTGCACACTTAGTACTCTGTGAATGTTAACTACCATCCATCACCATGACTTAGTAATAAGTTTCAGGTAGGGAGAATGTGTGAACAAACTATTCATCCCAAAATACAACAGTTGTTGAACTGAGTGCTGTCCTACCCCTAATGCACACTTGAAGCACTCCTTGTCGAAGCGGTAGATTGGAGAGAGTATCTCAAAGAACTTGTGGATGCTCTGCTCATCATTGAGGTTAGCAAACTGCTTAAAGGTCTGCTGGATTTGCTTACGGAGAGTCTTTGCCTGAAAGAGAGAGGGAGGACAGGGAGAAAGGAGTAAGGAATTGTTTTGCTTTTGTTTTTTTTTTTGGAAGAGACAACACACAACTGGCAAAGCACAATGAGTGACAACAGCAGGTTCAGCTTCCAGACAATCAGATGATCAGATATAGAGCCAGTCATTCATTGTGTCAAGATGGCGTCCCTGCCAGTTCGCCTGTCAAACAGTAATCAGCTCAGCTAGGCGAAAAGGCCAAAGTAGGATTGCCAAAGAAGTTTCCGTCACTGTCACTTCTGTTATTAGGTAAAAGAACTAAAACTGTTCAAGAACATGGAAATCACTGCTGGTTTACTGTATCATCAATGTTTTTTCTCACCTTCAGAGAGTCCAACAGGCTTTTGGGGAAGAATCTTCTCAAACCAACATCTTTCCTATTAAAAAAAAAAAAAAAAAAAAAAAAAAAAAAAAAGGTTACATTTATACTTAAATAGTTGCATATTTACCTTAACACAATTGAGTAAAATGACTTAAAATCAGTGGTAATGTGTTTTATAGTGTGGACAAAATTAAAACAATCACATTTTAATCAAATTAGCTTAACTTACTCTAGTAGTTCATAGTTGGATTTCTTATCCAGGGCGTTGCCTGGCATTTCTCTGAAGAATCTCCTGTATAATTAACAAAGAGAGGATGATGATTTACATACAGGATTAATTAATACAGTTCTCAAAAACCCCTCAAAAGTAAGCAAACAGATTATTGTTGCATTGTTATATGCTTATTCTTGTTCTTGTTGATGCGTATTAAAAAAAAAAATACAGAAACTGCATTTGCTCACCTTATTTCCAAACATCCCAGTTTCAAAGCAACATCTTGATCCACCTGATCAGCTATATGTTGCATGTAGTCACTCTTAACCTGGTGAAACAAAGTGTAGCAGTGCAGAAAGCTGAATGATTTAGAAAAAATATCTAATAGCAAATATTGTGAGTGATGCAATTGCGATATGATTAGTGATAATAGAGGGAATACATATTTTTACATCATTATTCTAAGATTATGGTGTGACTTGTGAGGATCTGTACCAAAGAAGATGTTTTCCTAAGTCTGTAGATAATGTTTTGATTTGTAGACCAGGACATCTCTGCAGCACAATAATATTTAATATAAAACGCCATTTTGATTTTCATTTCAATAAAACTTGTTCCTCCTTCCATTTGAAAAGTAGGCAATAATGCAATTAATGGCTTCTATATCTTGTTAATCAAGGAAGACACATATTTATCTCTTCTTGCATTGTGCTCCTGCTGTGTTGTCTCACCTGGTGATAGAGGTAGTTGAGAGAGGGTTTGTCTTCAGAGAAATGACTGAGGTAACCTTTAGGAAGGTACCGCATCCGCAACTCATACCTGAGAATCACAGACAGACACGGTTTGGTTAATAATTATGTAGTGCTTACATACACCCACACACAGAATGAATAAACCTGTAACATCCTAATACAAAGCCAGTGTGAGACAGAGACAGACGTAGGACCATTACTCATACATACGACTGATGCACACTCAGTCATCAGTACATTAGAGTAGGGGACTCTGGCAGTGATAAAAACATAACAGGGATGAGAGGGACAACAATTTCAAAAAAACATGATGTTTTGATCTGAAAAAGTGGGCATTAATCTATAACATTAACTTTAAATAAATGGAAAGAGTGTTGACCCACAATAAGATATTATTTTTAAATACTGAAAACAGATTCAATATACCATTTTTCAGTGTCAAATATTATAGTATTAAAGAAAATCCACCACTTCATTTTAGTGTATAAAATGCAGTGTGCAAACATTTGTTTTTATTTTGTATTCAAATTTTATTTAATCAATAATATGTTAAAATGGTTGCTGTGTGTGATGAAAGATGTATGTAGTGGTCAGTGGTGTGTTATGAAATATAATGACATTTTCAGTAATTGTTTCCTTTGATAAAAACTCTAAATCTATTTCTGGAAACACACTTAAATATTTCATGATAAAGTGCATGAAATCAAAAGCCATGGTTAAGTATGACGTGGGATGTGAGTGTGCATGTTGATTGCAGAATAACAGTGGGGTAAACTATGTGTCTTACTCAGTCACTTCAGCAGGATGGCTGTTTGCCTACAAACCAGCTTGAGACTAAGCCTTGAAGTTAAAAGATGGCTTTTCTACTCACCACGTTACCTCACTGTGTGGTGGCATAGTGAGACTTGCTCTCATATTTTTGCTGACACCAAACTAACTGAAAGTGTCAACCTTGTATACCATCATAGGGCATAATGAAATTCCTGCTGTTACACTACGGAGGTACCCAGATGGGCCATGATTGTTTATAGTGACATTTTATTTTATGATTGGCATATTGCAGTATCTACAGTTGAGAGAAATGGGTCAGGAGAGTAGTGAGCTCCAAGCTGCTGTGATGCTACAGACCTATAGTTAGATAAAGGAAATCAAGGCTGAAGACAAAATGAATAAAACATCCTTGTTCTATAATGAATGACGTTGGAAAGAAAAGAGAGAACGGAGTAAGAAAGCAAACACAGATGTGAGAGATGAGAGAAAGAAGGATGCAGAGAAAGATCAAAGTGAAAAAGAGCAATTGTGAGCGCACAAGAGAATGAGAGAAAGCACGCAAGGGAGCAAGAGAGGAGTGAGACAGAGTCAGTCCATCCCCTGGGCTACTGCTGCTGTTCTAACAATAGCTTGGCAGCAGCAGTAGCTCCTGTGGGCTTGCAGCTCTGCCACCCTCCAAGGCAGAGCTGCAACAACTGGCAGTGCCCCTCCACTGCGTGTTAGCGGTGTGAGCAACTCGTTCATCTTGAATTCATTTAATTTTAATGACTATGGGTGTAACTCATGAACTTCAGAACAACAGACTGAATTGTTGAAAGGGCTATTAACAATATCAGCTGAGGATGGCATGGAATAATTATAGGTTGAGTATAAGTTGAAAATGGACAGAGCTGCTTTCAAATAACAAAGGAAATAAATGTTCCCCCTCATCAGGGAGGGCAAATCTTTCCTACAGAGCAGCATTAAGCAGCTGCATCATTGCTTTACACTGTAAATTACAGCTCAATAAAGGGAAGTGAATGGTGCAGGTCATGCACTTGTGAAATGAGGTCACCTTGGCCATTTCTCACACTCATTTCAACTTATAATTCCTCTCCATCCACAATGGGGACACAGATAAATTGGTTGACTTATAACTTAAAGAAAAAATGGAGACTGATTTTAAGGGTGGGGGACAACTTAACATTAGACACTTGGTTAAAAATTTTCTAATCATATGAACTCAGTAAGTGCAAGTCACAGTATTAGTCAGTGGTTCCTGGAAAGAATAAACTGGTTTCATTGGGATCATTTGTTCTGTAGCTTGAGTCCAATTTTTATGGTAGGCTTAATAAAGTACTGTTGGGAGGCAGGTTTGTAGCTTTCCTAAGTACAATTTCTGTATGGTCCAATGAGGCTTGATGACATGTTTATACTAATATGTTCTCAGATCTGTGGCTCCCTTGCTGATCAGTTTCCTTAACCTTTTCTGTATTAGAATAAAGCGGTGTTATGATGTCTGGCTTTTTACTTCATAAAAGCACAGTGTCTATGCACATTTATATGAATGTGTTTATGCATTTGCATGTACAAGAAAAGAGAAAGAAACAATGAATCTTGCTGTGATTGTACCTCCATTCCTCCTGTGGGTGCTGTTTCTCATATTTCTCCCTAACATGAGACACGCCCAAGTCAGGATGTAACCAATGGAGTGCTTCAGAGTGCAGATGGGTTAAACGGAGGCCAAGAGAGGACACACAGCGTAACTTATGGATCTCTGCTATCTTCTGGATAACACCCTGTTAAAAAAGGATAAAGAAAGGATGAAGTTAGCAGCAGAGAAATGATGATGATGATGACAGCTTGTAAAAGAAGAAATGTCAATGTGTTGATATTTTGTATTTAGCTTTTGTCTCACCCTGACATCTGTAGCATCTCCATGTCTAATATTACTGGCCCAGGTGCATGGTTCACTGTTTGTCTCAAAGTAATGAAAGATCTTCAGAACCCGATCCATGGAGCCCGGAGGCCGCTCAAGACCTCCCGCAGAGCCGCTGGTACCAACACTGGTACCACTGGGCATTCCAGAGCGGGATTTAACCCCACAACTACCCGCTGCAGTGTGATTGAGGTTGGGTTCCAAGTAGGAAGATGACGCCATGCCTGACTCAGATGTTCCTGCTGGGGCTAACTGGTTGTCATATTCTGCAAACAGAGGGACAAACAGAGAAGACAGAGCTTAACGTGTGAATAGTTGATTTGTACCAACATGATTTATCTCCTCATTTGAAATCCATTCACTCATCTGATTTTGTTAAAAGAGATTACAGAACATGCAATCCCTATCAATAGAGATTCAGAAACGAAACAAGTGTTTACTACATAATACACCTACTTCACTGCACAGATGACATTGCCATATCCGACTAAACCTCCTTACTGTTCACACGTAACCCTGAACCTAAACGACTGTGTCACATAGATACAAATAATATGTACCAGTAAATAGATCTGTTACCCCCAGAGGCTAAATTATCATCAGAATTGTTTTGAGATTGTACAGCAGAGGAAAAAAAAAATCAGTCGAAAAAAAAATATGGTCTGTTCAGAAAATTACTACATCAACTCTTTTTGAATAAACTTCAGAAAGAATAGCTGAAACAGTAATAAACTCTTTACCACTCACTTGCTGTGTTAATATTGCACCTTATACATCTGTCATGACACAAAACAGCTTACATTAATGATCATAATAGTTACAAAAGAGAACACACACAGAGCAAATACAGGTGAGTACAGATAATAAACCTGACAAAACAGCAACAAATAGAAGTAGTCACCAGAGAAATAGACATGTGTACGTTTGAATGTGTGCACATTTGCACACAGCTACATGTGTCTTTCAGTTAGTAAGTAAATGAGTCAATGACAACCAGCAAAATACTGAAAGGGTCTTTTTAGAGGGACATAAATCAGTTGAGTTTAAATAATAAATTTTCAACCAGAGGGAAACACAGCAGTCAAACTGAACAGTCAACTGCTTTATCAACTGGGTAGTTAAACTTGTCAAGTAACTGGTTTAAAAACAAACCACTTAAAACAACCAGTTTGTAAGTGATCAGTAAATTCAGTCCAACTGTTTCAAGCAAAACTGAAGCCTTTCGGAAGCACATTTCTACCATTTTCACCTGCCTGCATGACTGCAAGATGGTTCTTAAATTCTGGCTTAACACCCTGATCTGCTGTGGGAGGATTACTAAATTTTTGTTGGCATGGTGGTGTTTGAGTGACCTTTCCAAACCTCTTAAACTGTAATCTCAGTCTACTGTAATTGGGTAATAGCCTAAACACAGGATGAATTCATTTGAGACAAATCCTCAACAACGAACCCAGAAAAACCCAAGAAGTCTCATTAAAGGACTCTTCCTTATGAAAAGAATGACACATGGCTCAATGTATAGCTTATGTATAACAATACATTAGTACCAGTTCCTAACTAAGTTGTTTTATTTGTCTTTTCTACATTAGATTCATCTTAACATCCTTGTGTTGAGACACACACTCTGTAGTTTCCTGTGTCATACTGTATTGTGACTTCCTGGATATCCCAACAGGCTTTGTTGAATCATCCTGGCCACAGTGAGTTTCAGCTGACTAGGACTTCTGGTTATCATGTGGTGACAAAAGAGACAAAAGTAAACTAAATCAGAGGGAATAATTGCATGGGTCATTTCCAGTGCTGGAAACATAATCCACCACAACTGACTTTCTCCATAATACCTGTCTAAAACGGATCCACATCATCATGTACCAGTTTATCTGATGTGTGAAGGTCTGACTCTTTTCACTGGATGACTTCTCTAATCCACTAACAATAAATCCAACTGACTGTGTTTTCAAAGTAATGATTGTTTCAGTACTTATGGTCGAGCTTCTAAACAGCCTTTAGAAAGCTGAAAAATCACTTCTGTTAACATCGCAACATCAGCACTTCAGCCACATCACTTCATACTGAGCAAAAAGGAGAACGAAACAGAAAGAAATATAGAGCTTGACCTACAGTTATCTTTTTGAAGAAAGCAAGAGTGTGTGTGTGCTGAAGACTGCACCAGAAGTGTAAAGAAGGAAATTATCTATCTGATAAACCGACTCAGTGTGACAAGTTGAAATATTGCTGTGTCAACGATTTAATAAGTTTAAAAAAAACCCACTGCAATTCAAAAGGTTTAAAATGGGTTGAAATGTTAAAAGATAAAATGTGATTATATGATCAGCAATCGACAATATAGTCTTGATCCGTCACTCTGGGATCAACTACTTCAGTCTATCCACATACTAGGGGATTCGCGGGCATTTTCCTCATAACAGTAAAACTGCTAGTGAAGGAACAACTCTAATCACGCTCGTGATTATTTCTCCCCTTATTCAGGTATGCTGTTGATATTTCACTGCTAACAGTGTTGTGATAATTTTCTAATAACTGTTAGACTGGTGCTGAGTGTGTGTGTGTATATATGTATTCTGATTAACATAAAAAAAATAAGAGTTATGACGGGTGTGAAAGTAAAATCCCCGCTATAGGGAAGTTCAACCCGTAGCGGCGCTGAGGTTCAACCTGTAGCGAATGTATTGCTATGTGCACCTGAATGTATGTGATTGAAACGTATTTTATTGTTTATATTTTGTTTATTGGATAAGTTGGCGAGCTAAGACTGTATATTATCTACCAGTGATAGTGAAAACAGCAGTTATATTATATCTCTTAAAGAAATACATTTTCCCGTGACTGTAAGAGAACATACTATATGCTATTGCATTCGACCTGTACCTGTAACTGTCATCTGAAATTGATTGTATGTCTTTGCTCAATATAACAGTAAAACTGCTAGTGAAGGAACAACTCTAATCACGCTCGTGATTATTTCTCCCCTTATTCAGGGGTGTAACATTTTGGAGGCACCGCTGGGATTGCTCTTCAGATGTCCGGTGTCCACAGCCTGGCGGCCGAAGTCTGGAGCAGCTAAATCCCCCCCACAAAATAACCCAGGCAGTTTGCGGCAAGGAAAGTGTTGCTGTTAAGAGGAGGACTGAATGCAGGTGTTCAAGTACGTTACCTGAGGCCAGTCAGAGATCGTCAGGGATAGGGAAAAAAACCACCTGGTTCATGGTCAGTCTATGTACAGTAAGATTCCTCTTGCCCTGCCAACATGACGACAGCCTTTGAGGAACTACAGGAAGAAGTAGCAGCTGAGTTACAAAAGTTAACTAGAGACAATTTGCTTGAAGTCTGTGATTTTCTCGACATATCAGGAGAGCAAAGAGCAAATGTAAAAGGAAAGTCTCGAATATCACTAGTGACCCATGTAATGAAATATTTGGAAAGAGAAGAAGTGACAGAGTTAGAAGATGGCGGCATGTCTGAATGGTTGCTATTG
>JANJYP010082352.1:0-11231 GCA_024605115.1 Rastrelliger brachysoma | reverse complement strand
ATCTGTCTTGCCAGCAATGACAGAAAGGCTAAAGCATCACACTGTGCACCTGTAAGTCCCAATTCTCCAGGAACCACTCCAAATAACACCTTAATATTCATATAATCATATAATCAAATGTTTAAATATCACAAATGATAGTTATCCTGTAATGCTGGCAGCAGTCATGTATCACTTTCTTTCTTTGTCATGGATATCTAGCGAGCTTCTGAATAATGTGTCATCTGGTTTTAGTCTTGCAAAATCACTACAAGAGCTAATAGGGATGTGCGGGGATGTTAATGTCAGAAAAAAATGGGAGCTAGTGATGATAAAATATTATGTGTCTATTGGAGATGAACAGCTTTTTTTTCCTGTTGGCTCAGCAGCAGTCTGGTTTATACATCAGTAGAGTGGAAAATGAGCCTGGATTGTCCAAACAGTCTAGACTGTCGCTGACATATTCACCCTGGATCTATCCAGCAGATGAGTGCACAGGAAGAGAGACACATGTGCGCTAAGTCACACACAGAAACAGACACATATTTTCACAGGACTTCATGAAAGGAACGTAGACTGACAAACTGATGACATTCCCATCAGCTCAGCTGTACCACGCTTTTGGGCCCGATGGTGGTCTAGAGATTTTGAGAAAGCGAACATGTGACCAGAAGGTTGATGTTTTAAATCCTGGGCTGTCTAGAAGTGGAAAATGAGAGACATAATCCACCAGCATGGGGGGAGAAAACCTATAAAGTAAAGCCAAAATTGACCAAACCACAGGTTAGACAGACATGGCACCTATTATCCCTCCAGGCAGTGCAAAGAGGAAAATGCTTCTGAAACTACCTCACAAATACGTATGGAGGATGGATAGCGCCATATATATCCAAAGAAGAACAGAAGGCAAAAACTATCATTCACAACTTGTCAAAGCGAATCCAAAAATTGCAATCTCAGGAAAAAAATCACATCGGAGGGACGACACAACTGAGCAGGCAAATAGGAAGGTTACAAGTGTAGTCTCTAAAATGCTCTTTCACAAGTTGCTAGCAGTTTGTTTTTTGCAGTTTTGCAGATCATTTAAGTACGGTCTCTATGCTAGCAGTGTGTTCTTTTGCTTGTTTTTTGCAGCTTTGCAGATCAGAGTCCAGTCTCTAAAATGTGCTTTCACAATTTGTGCTAGCTGTTTGTTTTTTGCAGTCTTGCAGACTGAACAATACATTGCAAACTCTAAGATGCATTTTCACAAGTTCTGAATTATAGTTTTACATGTGATACAGACTGACTGTTATTCAGTTTTTATTTGGATATATGGTGCTATCATTCCTTCACTGTTGATGTACTACTGTATATGTCCATCTGGGGCGGTAGCATTGTATGTTATAATGCTGTTCTGTATGGTTTAAATCAATAAAAGAGTTTATAAAACTGAAAAAAACTTATAAAAATGGTCATCAATAAAAGTGACTACGATAAATAAAACACAATGAAATGAGTTTCCTTGTGCTCTTAACTTTTTAGGATGTGATGTGGCTCAGGTGATAGTCTGTTTTGGGGAAAATGCCAATCCAGTAGCAGTAGGTCTCCGTGTGCAGTAAAAATGTCTCACAATGAGAAGTGGTGGTAAACGTTCCTAACTCCCCAACCTCGCTAATCAAACCCTAGCCCCAGGAACTGCTAACCATAGCTATCATCACCACTGATGTGCCTCAAGCAATGAGTGCAAACTGCTGGATATACACATTATCCATCAAGCTCTGCTCCCCAAGAAGGACGGTCCACACTCTACATCCTCCTTCCAACCTCAAACACTAATGAGTCTCAATGCTCTCATCAGGTACAGGTGCAGCAGGCTAGACTGGTCAAACCCTGGCCAACTCATTTATGGGTCAACACTATGTCAATTGGTGTAACCAGAATTTCTTTTTAATAAAAGTCTGATTATATACAGGAAAATAAATATGGACTAGATGTAATCCACTTTTAGCAATGCCACACTATGCCACTCCAAAAAAATTATTTTCATGTGATGTTTTCAAATGAAGTAATTATTAGTATAAGTCCACTTAAATACACTGTAGATGATAAAATATAGAATAGATATCATTGTTTTGTGGTTACACCATTTGACATTTTCAGGAGCATTCAGTCTTACTTTTAGTAAAAATGGTGCAAATGTCATTTCTAATGACATAAAAGAAACAAAAATACTAAATGTAACTTTTAACAAACCTGATGCTGCTTTAAAACTAGGTCAATTTCAGTTGAATCTTCTTGCTAACACATATTCATCACTGACTCTTACAGTAGCCTAATGCGCAGAGATGATGACAATGGTTAATGCTACACAAACAATAGCTTTTCAGCATTGTTTACAGTATGACGTGGGTCTACTCAATGCAACTTAACCTGCATTCAACCTATCTATGAGACTGTAGCACAGCTGTGTTCATACACTGTGAAACCAGCAGTACATCATACCTGTCAACATTTGAGCAATAACATCCGGGAGATTTTTGCAGCAGACCGAGAGCAGAGGACGTGTTTATGTAGGCCTATTTTTTAAATATTTGTTAGTGTTTATCAAACTTAATATTTATTTATTCAGTACAAACATGTTACATTTTTTTTAGTTAAATTGGCTTTTAAGGCTTTTCATTTTGTTATGAANCCTCCATCTCTCTCTCTCTCTCTCTCTCTCTCTCTCTCTCTCTCAGCTGTTTTCATGCCGCATCTGTAGCCTGAGTAGAGATCTACTGCGCAAGCATTAGGGCAACATTGAGCAAACATAAAAAAATCACAAATAATTCACACTGTACAAATTACGGGAAATTTCTGGGAAAAATGACAATATGGGAGGGAGTTGGAAGATGGGTCAGAAATACGGGGAAACCAGGGGAAAATGGGAGAGCTGACAGGTATGCCTTAAACCCTCAATTCAAATTAAACAATGCCCCCAGATGGCAGGGTTCAAATGAATACATGAGCTCTTATTGTTCTATTTACATCCTTCTTCTTATCAGGCACCAATCAGGAAACTGCGGCTTCAATTTCATTGTAAAGCCGTGCAGTGATTCTGTTGTGTTGGTTCTAGTTTTGCAGGTGTTCAGTCAGAAACCAAAGTGTTGATAAAATAAAAATTTGGATTGATTTGACCTAGCTGAAAACTCAGGCGTGCAAAATGTTTGCACGCCTGAGTTTTCAATGTTTGCAATATAATTCAACTTCAGGGTAACATGTCAGCTACATTTAATCAAAATGAAGCTGATAGGTGACAAAACATTTCAGTCTGCACCTCAGTAGTGAACCAGCCGACTCACATAGAGACAACAGCCTAGCACAGTTAGTGATAAACACACACACACACACACACACTAGTGACCCATATAACTCTTCACCTTTTCATTTCCTGTCTGATAAGAACAAACACAGTGTGTGCTTTGAAAACAAATAAGCTTCCTGGTGTGTGGTGCAGGATCAGGTGTAGGGTGTGTAGGAGTGTCACTCATCCAGCGGCCTGTGTGTTTGGTCAGATTATGTAACAAGACACGGAACAAAAGCCGGACACTTAGAGGGATCAGTTCACTCAATGCTCAACAAACATGTAGAGACGTCATTTAACGGGAAGGGATGTTAAACGACGGCCGCACAGCGACAGTAGCAATTAATGATTTCCTCCATTTGCAATTCCACAGTTCACAGTTTCTTTGGTTCATTTCCCAACTGTAGCACTAGCAAATTAATCACTTATCATATCATATCTGTATTTGATGTTATTTTCTTATTAATACGAATTATACATCCAGTTTCTATTTTGTGCTATTTATTATGTGCATTTACACCTTCATCTCCAGTATATCAATCAGTACCAACATTTGTCACAGTATTATTTTTATTATATGTTTTGTGGTTATTGTTTTTAAGTATTTATTATTTATTCTTCATATTCTTTTTATTGCTACTCTCTATTCTCTGTCCACTGCTGCTGGACGATGAGAATTTCCCCATTGTGTGTCAAATAAATATATATTTAAATATTTTTTACTTGTCTGTTTCTTGTCATTTTAATAATTTTTTAACTTAGTTTTAGTCTAGCTTTTTTAAATTATTTATTTTATTTTATTTTACTTTTGTTTTGTTTTTAATCAACCTAGTTTTTACTCTAGCTTTTAATAATTTAATAACATCCTCTCTTTTATTGAATATTCCCTTATCCATTTTAACTTCATTCAATTTGAGATTTTGATTAGAAATCTTACACATTTTTCTCGTTTTTACATTCTTAATTTCTCTTGCGTGNCTCTTTTATTGAATATTCCCTTATCCATTTTAACTTCATTCATTACATTCTTAATTTCTCTTGCGTGCATTGACCTCAGTTTCCTCTGTATGTTCTTATTATCACCTCATCAATCAACTGTGAAACATGTGAGATGCGTTAACCTGCATGACATTTGCTATATAAATAAAGTTTGATTGATTTGATTTTCAATGAAGAACATTCCTTATAACTGCACTGTAAAAAAATGCCTCTAATCCAATTGATTGCACCTAGCAGAACTTCTCATTTTATAAGCATGAAAGTCAAGTATGGTGGGTTTTACTTTAAAAAAAAAAAGAGGTCATCAATTAATGACAGTTTACTATACGGTGGTGTGTGAAGCCCTTCTGATTCTACTCTAGTGTCAGGTTATGGGAATGTGAGATCTACGAGATCAATGCAATTTTCATATCTGAATGCCAAACTGTGTGTTTCTAGCCCTGAGGTGTAAAAAGACCAAAGGCTCAGCGGTGCAGGATGTAAATCATGATGCACTGCAGAGTAAGTTACACAGTCATTTTTAATTGGATAAGCTCCTGCGCTGCCTCTGGCCTTGTTTCACTTGGCATTTCTCGAATCTCAGATCTTTGAAACAACTTAGAAATCAAACTTATCCAAAATAAACAGAAACATTCTCCCTCCCTCCCTCCCTCTTTCTTTCTTTCTTTCTTTCTTTCTTTCTTTCTTTCTTTCTTTCTTTCTTTCTTTAATCCCTGCTGCTGTGTTTTTCTGTGATTTCTTGATTCTCTTATAGAACAAAACCTTCTTTGTTATATACACCTGGGGAAGAAAAAAGAAAAAGAGGCAGGAAAAACCACAAGCCTTGACCATCAGCACACACACACACACACACACACACACACGCACACGCACACACACACCTAATCCTCAGAAAACATAAGCTTGATTGTCTTCTGGTGTAACACATCACTTTCTGGAGCAAATTATGTTCTAAAATTACTTTTGCTGTCATCATTTGATTAGTGTGTGTGGTTCCTACGGTGTTTGTCATGGCTTTACATACTCTCAAAATGTCAGCGTGATGAAGAAACACCAGTCACACACACACACACACACACACACACACCTGTCTGTCTGACATGAATAGCTTCTGTGTTTGAAGTGTGTGTGTTTGACATTGTTACACATTTGGTGCTCTAGTGAATTTGTAAGTGCAGAGTAGTGTGTGTGATTATATGAGAGTTTCTGTGTGTTTGTTAAAGTAACACATGATTATCTACACTTAGAGAAAATGACTGAGTTAACTTTAAAAAAAACCCTGGAAAGAGCTTTCACATGATTAAATGTCTTTCTTTCAGCATTAAGGATTTCTGTTGGTCCAGTTTAGAGTACTTATGTAAAATCAGATTAATTGGCTAGGATTAATTTAACCTTCCTTGTCTTCCCGTCGGCCAAGCAACTTTTATCCTCTCAAGTTAATGTTGTATAAAGTATAAATCATCACCCTATTCTGTGTTTTTTAGTCAAATTCAGTCCAACTTTACACTTATTTTTGGAAATTATGCTCAATCTGCCTCGTTTAAATGAAATTATAGCTCTTTTGAGTTTAAAAAAGGTCAAAATGATGAATTATGTGAACTATGGTAAATAGTCGATTGATGACTAAAACTAGTCAGGATAAAGTTTAGAAAGCATTTGAAATATGTGAAGGTGTCCTGTTGTCCTCCCAGTCTGGTTTAACTGCTGATAATAGAGCAGAAAGCACAAATGATGAGGATTTTCAGGCAGTGAAATGAAATGAACCCATGCTCCTGATTCTGATCTAAAAATGTTTTTAAAATGGGTCAAATTTAACCCACGGACAACAGGTTAATTTATTCTGTAGGCTTGGGTGTGACTTCATTGATTTTATTAAGCAAAGTTGATCCAACATGAGTAAAGCAGAACAGTTTATTGCAGACAGAAAGCCATTTGATCATGAATGCTCAGATTTGAATGGTTACGCACTGAAACTAGATTGTCTCAGTTTATTATAACATGAGTGAATCTATTAAAAGTTAGGTTGTAGAATTTCAGGTAAATACACGATTTAACCTCTTAATCCCTAGGAATCCACTTTTTGCTACTCCCTTATTTAGGAGCTTAGTCTTTGACTTGTGTTTAATTTAACTAAAAATAGTAATGCTAGCTTACTATGTTGATGTGTTTACCTATGGAGGGATGGTCTTGCGCTAGTGACACTCTGACTCTAGTGATGAACAGGTTGATATAATCATGTTCATCATCATCAAATTCTAGAGATAAGATACCTGTTAAACTTTAGCAGATGTAACAAACAGCCAGACACTTTCCATTGCACTAAATTTCCAGTGTAAGACAGAAAGCTACACGAGTATTCACAGCTTCTTGCTCTTCTTCCTCAATGTGTGTATTTATAGGTTTCAGGAGAAAGACTACTAAAAGAACTAGCAACGCTAAGAGACAACTTTCATGCTAGCACAGACTGCACTTTACACACAGCAGTGGTTTGAGCTGGACAGATTTTAAGCAAAGAAAGTGCACTGCAGTATCTAAAAAATATCTAGGAGATACAACAACTACAAAAAACATATAAACCTAGGTGCACATCACACAGTTGACCAAAAGTTGACCAAATTGAAAGTTTTGAGACAGTTCACATAAAACCCTTTGTAGCTCTCAGTGGAGCTACAAAGAAGTTAAGAGAAACAAGGTCATGAGGATACATCTGGGAACATCTATAAAAAAAAAAACAAAAGTCAAGATCCTTCAACCTGTCCTTCAGTCTTCTGCTACGCATCTAGTTCATGGTAGCAGCAGATTTATATGGTTGCCAAGGTGATTTTGTCTCATTTATTTACACATTGCAGGTTCATTCATTTAGATCCAGTCCATTGGTGACTTGTTTTGAAACTCCCTCTCTCCTGCTACATCATCCAGCTCCTACTAAAGAACATGCTAAAACGTTCTCAAGCCAGATGTTCTAGTTAGTTATAATAAATATATAATAATACATCCACATGTACACATCTGTCTAAAATCACTTTAACCAGCTTTTGGGCAGCAGCTTCATTCCAGATGTGTGATGTGTGCATTTATGATCTCTTTCAGCTGCTACAAGTGATAACAAGTGAGGGACTAATCAACTTGTGAATCCTAAAACCACTTCGACATTCCATTCATGTTGATACTACACCGATCTGTCACCATCTCAGCCTCACTTGTGAACAAGAACATTGGGATACTTGAGCTCCTTAAGTCGGGGTTAGCAACTTAGCAATCCCTGATTTTACAGCCGAGTGGCTTTTGAGTGTTGACTCTCATCCCAACCACTTAACTAGTAACTCTTTTAGGGAGGCGGAGTGTGACTTTAATCCTGGAAACTTGGCTTGGCTGGAAGTGACTTTGGTGGTTTCTTAGACCGTGGGCCAATTAGGAATGAGGCTAAAAGTTCAGGTGGCGGTGATGGAAGAAGGCCAGGCTTTGTATTAAGCTGCTTCTTAATGAAGTATTGGCCCGAGGCAACAGTACAACTGCACATTCAGCTGTTTCTCTCAAAAGTCTGCTTCTCTTCTCCTTACCACACTAGAAGAATACCACTGAAAGCAAGTTAATAGATACATTTGTCAGGGTTAGGGTTAGCATCGTAACAGCTTGAAGCTCAGGGGTGCATCGTCAAGCACAATCTCCCCGAGACATTTAGGAAGTGTAGACGTCATTGTGGTTTGAGATTTCCTGATCTGCTTTGCCTCCAGGAGCATCTGCTTGGAGTTTGGAAGGCATTGGAGTAAATTGCCCAGGATTGGTAATCACCAGAAAGTCGCACATGGTCCCACTGACAAGGATTATAGCCATGTGTGTGTAGAGGTCAACAGATCATCTATTTTAGAACTTATCTGTTCACTTTAGCTTTTAGGTAGATCTTTTATCAATTTTGACTGAGAGTTAGAGGTTAGGGTTAGGGCAAGAGGGTTAGGTCCATTCATCTATCTCCATGACTCCCCCTGCTTTGTCCGACAACCTGGCACCTTTGAGTAGGGAATCAAAGGCAATGTACTGGTCAATGCATGTTGTCGCCAGCCCTTTGTTCCTATACCCCAAAGGTGTTTGTTAGAAGTTGATGTATCTTATGCATTGTTCAAGGTTTTAAGAATCTGCTATGTGACTGGGGGTAAGTTATTTAAAAGTAAGTTATTTTTAGTTTGTTTGCCAGTTTTAGAACAACACTGTGCTCAGATGAACAGAGTCATTACAAGGTACCCGGACTAAGGTAAGTTCCCTCGGTTATAGTTTTAGCATTGAGCAGGTATTGGTTGGGTTTAGGCCTTTTGGAACCTGTGGTTAGGGTTAGGCTATAGGATCTGGGTTAGGTACCATAAGAGGCGTACCATGGTTAAGGTCAGGGTTTAGATTTTGGGTTAGGTACCAGTAGATTGGTCCAGTGGCTAGTAGTAACTTGTTTAGCTATTGGCTGGGTCTAGGGTTAGGGCTAATAGTTGCATTTTACTTGATTTAATGAAGTTTTTATTCTATTTTCAGCTGCTTTTACTATGTATTATTTTATATTCATTTTTTTCTGTTCTTTTTCTTAACATTGTTTTCTGCTCCTTTTATGTGAAGCACTTGGTGTGAGTAAATTATTTTATTATAAAGCACTTTGAGCTGCATTTAGTGTATGAAAAGCTGCTATATAAATAAAGTTTAACCTGTATAATAGCCAACACAGATATACAAGGATATATGTGTTACAGCAAGTATCAGAGTGCTATAGAATGTTCCAGACACTAACAACAGTCCCAGTGAAAACAAAGATTAGTTCATTGTTGGTTTAGCTCTGGACATGAGATCCAACAATAACACAAAAAAAACAAACAAAACATAGTAAATCACCAGCCTTATCCTTTACCGTATTGAACGTTGTCAACGCTATCGACTTCGACAATGCAGTCTCCATAGGCACAGTACTGTAGCTTCAATGTGTACCTACATTTTTTGGGCGCGTGTCAGCTAATGTGTGAAGGCAAAGCTATGAATATATGCCTTAAATCAGCTAAATCTATTTTGGCTTCTCTCCAAAACATGCAAAGCAAACCTAAATTATTCAATATTAAATAAAGAGGACACTATGAAATGCGTTAAAGTGATATGAATGAATACAAACAACATATATAAATAATTAAGATTGTAAAAAAAAAAAAAATTACAAAAAACACTGCTGCTTCTTAGTAACATATTCATTATTATAACACAATACATACACATCTACAATACATTCTACTGTTGTTGGGGTGATGATACCGGAAAACAGCATCATTTAATAACTAATACTAATATTTTACTTTACTATACTATTGATTTGTCAAGTATTAATTGTAGTAATGCTATCTCATTATCTTTGTTTAATATAAAGAAAAGTTATAATGTAAGATAATGCCAAACTAGGTGATATGGTTTTATTGAAAGTTTTGTGTTTTTAAGCAAGTTGAATTATTTGGTACAAAGTTTTTATGGTTACACCACTTGGACATTTTTGCAAGAGTCCTCAGAGGTGTCATACTCATTTTAGTTCAAGGCTCACATACAGCCCAATAATCTCAAGGGGGCCGGACTAGTAAAATCACTGCATGATTACCTATCGATTATATATAATACACATCATAACTTTACTCTAATAGATTATTAAATGTGTCCAAACTCACTATGGAACCACATTTCATTATCATTAATTATTTCAAGTAATCTACAGGCAGAACAAAAAGAAGTGAGAATATGGTGCTTTTTATTGAAAAATTGGAATTAGGCCTACTTTTGTGTAATGTTCATACTTTGTAACAAGAGCTTAGTGATATAGATAAAATCAAACATCACAATATATGTGACCATATATCACAATATTGTAGGGATGACTATATTTCACAAAATATTTACGCAGTGAAGTTTTTGATTAATAATCATCGTAATGTTAATATAATGACAAAATGGGTAAAAGGCAAATAACAGAACAGTAAGAACAATCTTCAGAAAATGACATAATTTTACTGTAATGCAGCCTTTAAAACCAGGAACAGGTAACTCCTATGCCGTATCACAATATCACCTTATACAAATTCTAAGACGATATCTAGTCTCATATCATGATAACGATACAATTTTTATATATTGCCCAAATCTTAGTCCAGTGGGCTGGATTGGAACCCTTGTTGGACCAGTTCTGGGCTGCAGGATGTATGTTTGACATGCCTGTTCTGATGTATCCCTTCAAAATGGATTAAAAGCAGAAATTTGAAGCTGCCTTCACAAAAGGCGTGTGCAAATTATTCATATGTTTATACTTTAAATTTGACTATGCCACATGGACTTTAGAAAAAATACCATTGACTAGATCTTGCATACACATTGTCAGTGGATGACTGGACAGGATGTTTGCAATGCATTGTGGTTATTGTAGGATTCTCCTTTAAGATGAAAAAGATGAATCTACAAACGTTTTCTCTAGTCATTGAGCACCCATTTCAAAAAGAATTTCTACCACATATGTGACCTAGATTGAAAACATAATGATATTCAGAGCAGTGTATTCTCCCTTTAATGCTGACAGTCGACTACTTTTTGGTACAACTTCTCTGAAACACAACACATGTAAACAAGCTCAAATAACAGACTTGTATTGCTTGTTACGGCTAATCAAAGCTTCTCTCTAGAATATTAGACTGCACTACTAGAGATGGTATGCATCCACATTATGTATATTAGGCTTCAACTGCTACACTGAGAGAAGAAGACAGAAATAAATCACAACCCGCCGCTTATAAATGAGTCTCGTGCAATAAAAAAAAAGGAGAGAGAGAGAGAGGCTCGGCTTGTTCAGCTTCAGGCGATGGAACTCTGATGGTGAAGATTTAATGCGAGCTTGTATATTCATGGAGAGTTGTTATTTCTGTGCAAAAAA
>JANJYP010082346.1:0-12457 GCA_024605115.1 Rastrelliger brachysoma | reverse complement strand
GGAATTCCTGTTTTTTGCAACGTGGATCTTATTTCTAAACCTTTAGCCGTGGCCCTTTATACGAGAGTGTGTGGATATACGCTGACCTCGAGTAGATAAAATAGTGTCAGATGAACTCCAAATTATGCCAAACTTTTTGGGGTGATTATATAACCGTATTTAGCCCTAGAAAGGTTGCAAAAAATGTGAATTCCCCTTGAAGTGATGTTCACATATTCTGGGCTCTCATTTTCTCTATGTTTCTAGTGATTGTCATACTTTCATACTCACATTACATAAATGTGTGATGAAATCAATAAATGTGAGCAGCCTATCCATATTTTTCTTTTTCTGAAGGCAAGTATTCAACATGACAGGGGAAGTCCCGCCCTGCATGTCTGGGACCTGTGGCTGCTCTCTGAATGGAAACATGTACATATTTGGAGGTTGTGATGACAACGGACAGACCAATCAGGTGAGGCTGATACGTGATGCTCCACATATAGTACATGATTTTAGTAGATGTGACAAATTTATTTTTGTGTGATTTAATACTCAGACACAGTGAATTACATTTTTACTCCCTGGTGTGTGAGCATGTATGACACACNTGATTTAATACTCAGACACAGTGAATTACATTTTTACTCCCTCGTGTGTGAGCATGTATGACACACTTATATATTTATTAATGTATGCAAATTAAATGAAAGGTTTTTTGAAAATGACCAACTAAATTCTACCACCTAAACACATAAGATACATCCTGTGAACAATTAAGGCTGAATCAGGCACCCTGGATCAGGTTGGACAGGTTGGCTAGTGTCCAGTTTAGCTCACACAATACAAAGTTGACATGAAGCGGTGATCTGTGTTTGACTTCAAACAGATCTATTGTGTCAACCTGACAGACGACAAATACACATGGAGGAAAGTCATACATGAGATGGGATCTCCTCCCTCAGCTCGAGATAAATTATCCTGCTGGGTTTATAAAGGAAGGTAAGCATTATGAGGATGTTTATCTGATTTATGAAACTGAATACATGTTTTTATGTGTTGGTTTATTTCATATAGTCGTCATTCTGTCTTTGTTTTAGTGAATTACATACCATATTAATCAACATAAGATATCCTTGTAGGCATTTTTGCTTTGTTCTATCTGCAACTTAAATCTATAACATATAAATGGAGGTCATTTATTTAGTTTTATCATCAATCTCTCATCTTAAAAACACCTACTGACAAAAACACAACCTGCATTGTACCTAACATGATTAATAGTCTTAAATGTGTAATTGTATTGGAAATAAAAGTTAGATCATATTATTTGGAATGATGCACAAGCGCAATAGTAACCATCATAATTTTTCCTTAATGTTTTCCAGGATAATCTATTTTGGAGGATATGGTCACAAACTTCTGACTGATGTCGATAGCAGAAACAGAAGCTTCATTGTAGATGAAGCATCATGGGTAATTTATTATTGTTATTTTTTACATGTGCTCTTGTTTATTCCAATAGTTCAACTTAGGTGTTGATATATATTTAAAATACATTTTCAGGGCCTTGTTTTTTTAATGTGGAGTGCGGGTATTTTTTTTTTTTTTCCCTTTAATTTGTAGTACAGGTGTCATTTCTATTTGCAGGTGTCATTACTGACATTTTGTTCAAAAATTGTAACACATTATTAAATCATTGGTACAGACAAATAATCTTTGTATTAAAACAGAACATAATCATTTCAAAGATATCTTGTGATTTTCAGGTAGAGGATGTCTTCTGGGGATGGAACAACGAGGTTCATGTATTTGACCCCATGCAAGCCAGCTGGGGTGAACCACAAACCCACGTAAGTCAGAGTGCTATTCATGCCTAAGGAGGAGTTGGCAGCAGTAGTGGAAATCTTTTAAAGTGTCAAAATTCTCTGATGATCTTCCGTTGATGGTTTTTGCGTGCAGGGCCGTGCTCCAGCCCCCAGGGCAGCTCACGCCAGCGCTACACTTGGTTGTAGAGGATACATTTGTGGAGGTAGAGTCATGGTGAGAGCTTTTCACAGTTTATGGTTTTCTCTCATATATCAGCATTCATTATTAGCAGTGGTGATATCTACTTCTCTTTTCTTTAAATCCAGGAAACCAGGACGAGTGACATTCACTGCTTAGACTTTGAATCATGGACATGGTCAGAAATGTATGTGATTGTGATGAATGACATCCCAGAGGTTAATGCTGGGTCAGATGTCAAATAAAATTGCATGGTGACCATCTTATAAAACTACACTCTCTCAATATTATCATTAATATTCAAAAGCATAATATTTTCCGCAAGTTTCTCTTTGATAGCGTTGTGCAAAATATGTTTTGCAGAAGCCCAGTATCCACGACTCCAGTAGGCAGATCATGGCATACACTAACAGCAGTGTCAGATAGCACCTTGTTTGTGTTTGGAGGTCTCAGTATAGACTGCAAACCAATGAGTAAGGGCATGTACCCACTTTTTCACAGTTATTTACTTTGATCCAGTGTTGTAGTTCTGATATAATTGTTGTCTTTTTAATAAATGATTGTCTTCCTCTGCCAGGTGATGGGTGGCTGTTTGATGTTGAAACAAAGAAATGGAGGGAAATTGACCATCCCTTTAAGAATAAGCCAAGGTAGCAACTAATACATATTAGCAGATTACTGAACCAAACATTTCAGATTGTACACTAACTACACAGCTTAAGCCTTCAGATATGATCATGACAAAATGATGGAATGATTTTGTGAGAATTGTATGGTTTTTCAGTAAAACTTGTATCTGTTTTTTTTTTTCTCCATTTTCAAGGTTGTGGCACACAGCATGTCCAGGTAAAGACTCTGATGTCATTGTGTTTGGAGGAAGCTGCGACTACATCCTCCTTGTTGACACAGTGAGTTTCATTGAGAAAGTTAAAAAAAACGGATTTGATTTCCTATTTTCAGTTGCATTATTCTAATTCCATATACCTTTGGAAATCCCTAAACACCTCCTTAAATTATATTGATAGACCAGTGTGTAAATTAGGGGATCAGTAGGCAGAAAAAGAATATACTATTCACAAGTATTAAGGTGTATACTGACAAGAAGAATTTTCTGAACAGCTGTATTTATATAATTGTCAGTGCCTATAAAGGTATATTGTGTATAAAAAGATAAATTAGGTGATAATTTCATCAAACCATTAAGATAAATGAACATGAAATGCAAATCTATGAAAAAAATTACTTTATACTTAAATATAGCAGAACATATACTTAATGACAGAACATAAAATAATCCATTTCATGTTTCACTTTAGGGTCACTGCAATGATGCACTTGTTTTCCAGACGCAGCCATACCCTCTATTCAGGTAAAAACTTTCTATATATGTCTTTCAGACATTCTGACTTGTCAACCACAGGTGACATTAATAATGGAATATGTCCATATTATTAAATTAGTTTCCCATGTGCAGTCAGAATATCTGTTGTGCAAATATTTATTGCTTTGCAGGTATTTTTACCTGACATTTTATTCTAAAATAGAAATGAAAAGTGACAGCCTGTTCCTTCCGACAGGATTTGTGAGGATTACATTGCCAAGAATGTGAGGAACTATGAAGAAATCAGAAGTCAGCTCCCTCTTCTTCCTCCCAAGCTGCTGACATCAGTACAGAGGAGGATGTCTTTCTACAGGCCTTCAAAGAAACAACATTAGTTCAAGAACTTCTGAAATGCCAAAAACAATGCATTATCATACGAAACTTTATTTAATACTGTATTCATTTAATTTTTGAACAGCTCAGCCAGAGAGTGAGTTAGCATTTTTATTTTTTAAGTATAATGTGAAAAATATTTTACAGTGTTATATTTTATTGTTTAACAAATGCTACTTTTATTTTGTACTGTCTGCCTGCTCCAACTGTTCCTTTGATGACTGTGACGATTAAATGCACATCAAAAGTTTTTCCCCTGACATGGATTATTAAATTACACATGTATTTTAAGTATTGGTCAGTGCTATGTTAAAGCAATACTGTAATAGCAAATGTGACATATAATTACTACACAAACACACAACACAGACCTTTCACATGTTCACAAATATATATATGTATATATATATATATATATATATATATATCATAGCTCATTTTTATTTGCAGAACAAAACAAAATTACAAAATTCTTACGCTACATCTCTTGTTGAAATTCAACAGTCGTTAAAATGTGACAGCTGCAATTTCATAACACATGGTATTTACATGAATATTTGAAGTATATCCTCACATACACACAGTTACTGTGTTCCACCACTGCGTGGCAGCACACCCTTATGTTTAGATGTGCTTGAATCATGTTCAGCAGAAAAGCAGCTGGGTCAAACTGAGCCTAATTCAAACTCTCAGTGCTGCCACACATTCCTTCTTCATGGGTGGAGAAGTGCAGGAACTGTGGTCAGGAAGGAAACCTTAACTAAACAATCCAAACTTACGCCTTTTGCAGGTTTGCCACTTATGAAAAACTATAACCTTACACACCGCACTACATGCACAAAACCATTGGTGGAAGTTTTTCCATATACGTTCCCCACAAGGCCTCAAGAATGTGCTGCTAGATTTTTAGAGTTAGTTGCTTTAGAGTTAAAGCAACCAGAAGATGTTTGCTCTATTTCCTATTAACAGACAAGTTAAAGTAAAGTAATAGGTGCATCCTCTGTGGGAGTCTAGCAGGGGGTGACAGTGACACCTTATCACTGCAGATAACAGAACGAAGTGGCCGCTGTCTGTTAATAGCACTAGTCTGTGTGAGGACAACCTTCTGGCCTCTGTTCAAGTTGGTGTTGTAACACTGCAATTACACTTCTTTGTTGTTAAATAAAACTTGGGTGAATGAAAAAGCATGGGGTACAGTTGCTCAACACAAATCTATCCTAGAAACTGCAAAAATGCAGTTTATGCAGCCCTGTGAAGAAACCCTGGTCCCTTTCTCTTTTTAAATTCTTTTTTTCCTGCAAACTGCTGCATCTCATCAAGGAAGCTGAAAAGGACAGCACATCTGGAGTAACTTGGGGGTCAACTAAACTCTTTCTCTATAATGTCCATCAGCTCCTCTTCTGATCCATTATACAGGGTGACTGGCATGGTGAGAGAGGAGACATGGAAGCTGCTAAAAGTCCTTAGGAGAGCAAAGAAATATTTCAGTAAAATGACAACAAAGAACAGACACTATGAAAATAAGGCTGTGAAATTTGATGTGTTATTTTGAGTAAGCCAAACCACTTTACTAATCAAATGATGGACTTCTAATTATTATAATGCACGAAAGGACAACAAGGGTGATAAGATCAGTGCAATGAAAGATACTAGTTTTCACATTCACCATGTAACAAAGCAGCAACAGACAGCCACATGTTAGTTCCCGGCCTTCTTGCAGACTTCTTCTAGTCTGATGTACTCTGAGAATAATGGGTTGGTATTTCGATCCCTTTCAGGTGAATTTGATCTGGCCCTGCTTTTACTACTCCATTGAATCAATTATTGATCAGAGTTGTCTACTTACGATGTTTTTTCTGATGCGGGAACAGCTTCCAGCAAAGCCCCTCTCGTCAAAAAGCCCTGTGAGGATGACTGACATCAACCAGAGAGGAATGAAAGCATATCATGTGTTTTCATTTAAGCATTAAACGGTTCTCCTTTCTTATGATTATTCTGACATAAAACAGATAATAACGATTTGTAATAAACTTGGTTTGATATATATCCAATAATTAATAATCCAGAAATATAAAGGATCCTTACATTATGCTGATCGGGACCCTGGGGTGTGTGTTTCCCAGAGTGTGTGAAAGCATCATTGCTCTTCTTGTTTACATCTCTTGGTTCACCGTGTGAGGTATGTGACTCCTCGGCTGTTCCCATCGCTTTCAGTGGAGGAGTTGAGCTTAAGTCATCATCAACGTCTTCTCGGCTGAAATGACACAGTCCGTATGTTTTGGATCTGATGAAAGTCTTCTTGAACGAATGTTTCTTCACAGAGGCCCTCTCTCGCTCTTCATAATCTGCCATAACTGTGTCCAACAGCTCTCCATCAATGTCATCGTCCTCCCCAGAAAACTCAGAGTCGTGCCCCTCGCTGTGGCAGTCCTGTGGCGCACGGTTGCGCGCGGTGCGCAAAATCGTGTGAATTTTGAGAGGTTTGAATGCACGGCTTTGCTGTTTGGGTGAAGTGACGCTGGTTGTTGTTTTAGCCACGTTTACCTCGCTCACACATGCAGGTGCAACTTTCTTCCCTCGGCTCGTTCCGCTGCCCATCTTGTCTGGCTGTGTTCAGTGTTTAAATGCAAAGTCCCATTTCCAGATTTCCTTTCCAGCACACCAAGAGCTCTAAAAGTTGAAAATTAACCAAAGAATTCTTGATCCTTGCAGGATTTTGATTTCAGTTTCAATTATATTCTAAGATAGTTATTAGGAAAGAATCGGCTGAAAATATTGAGCTCAAGACGCACATCTGAAATAAATAGCTAACATTTTTTCCATGTTTACAGAGTGCAGGACTGTGTCCAAACTTTAGCGTAACTCCGCATCAGGATGAGAAACAGCGTATCCGTTACATAACACAGTTGGCTAAGGACCCCCGGGAGAAAACTCCGCCTTCGTATATGTAGAAACACACACCCTTAATGTTTCCACTACTGGACATAACTCCCAATTTTGGAAGTTTTTCCTCCTGCATTTCATAATTTGCCATAAATACCTTCTGATGAAAGAATAAACAGAACAACGTCTAAATATTTAGCTATTTTCATCACACTGAAAGAGATTACATAAGGATTCAGACATGTAAAAAAGCTATATTAGATTTATCTGTATCACATCAGCAACAATGACCCGCCTATTGCCCATCTGTGCTCAGCTAATAGATTTTATTGAGGCAAGTGAGGTCAAGAATGAGTGAGTTCCTGTCTGCCTGTCTGGTCCAGGAGGCCCCCGCTCACCAGCCAGTGACTGATGAAGACTGAAGCACTGAGCCACAAGAGAGAAGGGGCATTCCTTTCCAACAGTCTGAGCTTCCCAGAGATTTCTCAATAAGCTTTTGTTTGGTCCACTTGCACATACAAAAGGAACAGCGGGGGCATCTCCCTGCCAGAGCTGTTCAGCAAGAACCCCAAGTCCACCTGAGTATAAAGAAGTTGTTTGCTATCTTTCATTAAGTGCCTCTTTCTCACTCTTGTCTTGCATGTGTGTGCACATGTGAGTATGTGTATTTGCGTGTGTGTGTGTGCCGGACAGCTGTGCAACCTGCTCTCTCTGGAGGATGACCAAGTCAAAGACACCTGCCGTTTAGGCAGCTGGCATTTTTCTATTTGTGAATGTGAGCATGTGAAATCCCTGCAAGTCCCAGATGTCTCATCAAAGAAATTCCTGTGTTTCTTTATTTTTTGGGGAGCATATATATATGTATGTTGTTGGATGTTTTCATCAGAAGTGTAAATACTGATACTATGCCTCAACTTGTTAAATGCTTGATGAAGAATTTTGTGTAGGAGTAGAAAAGTGTATATTCATTGCACTGGAGTTACTTCTCCATTTAGTGATGCTTTGAAGAGTTTTGATAATCTTGTCTGTATAAAACAAATGCTCTTAGAGATTTCCTTCTTAGGAAAAGAACTTCAGAACTTCTCTTTGTATAATATTTATATACAAAAATTTTGCCTCTCCAGACATTTTGAGCCCAAAATATCATTAACACGCTCTTAAGTGAAAGCTGAAATACTAATTTTAGAATGGACCCAAAAGAACAAGAACATCAACAGCTTTACTTTCCACCCCTACTTCTCATGGGGTGTTGTTGTTGTTTTTAACCCTCATCTCTGTTATTCTCTTTCTGTGCCAGTGTATCATTAAAGAGATCAGGCAGCCACATCTGGAGAAAAACTCAACAGCTTCCAGATGAGGGGGAGGATCTGCTGCAAGACGGAGGCCACAGCCCAACTCGCTACATAACTGTGGCTTTTCTGACTTCTCAGTGTTAAGAATATTCCTTCTTCCAGAGACTATAAGTAATAATAGGTTAAGTTCTGTCTTTGTACAGTTTGTACTATTTATTGCATGTATTGTATATTGCTTCATATCTGCCAATCAGTGTGATTAGACAATATGTTTCGCTCTCCCTCTTAACGGCAGGAACGCACATATGAGAAATGTTAATTAGTATGACTCAAGTGCTGCATTTTTGCATTGCAACAAATGCAACTATTGTTGCTATGTTTGAGTCAAATATGTCTGGCAAAGGTGAATCTCTAAAGAGCTTTTAACCAGCCAGCTGCCCACTGATAGGCATTCCTATAAAACTGTCTGGGCCTCTCTCTCCACCAGCAAGGTACCNCACACACACACACACACACACACACACACACACACACACACACACACACACACACACACACACACACACACACCATGTAGTATTTCTGAGTTATTTTTAAATCTCTAGTGTTATTCAGAGTCCTCCCCCTACTGTTAATTATTCTAACCTACCATTAAATAGGCATTCATTTTGGGTAAGGGGTGAGCATCAAATCTTTTTGAATATTGTACTGAATATAAACAGTACAGTGCAAAAGTCAACTTCTATAGGTTGAAGTGACTAAGAGTATTTAGTGTGGGCTCCTCTTATAGGTATGTTGGGTCCCCCTAGGGGGAAATTAAAAATTGACATAACATTTCCAAAAGTGAAATAATAAAAAAAAAAATTAAATTAACAATAAAACCATCTTAAACATTATAGAAAATAATAATGATACACTTGAACCATAGTAGAAACTCTTTAAACCTAAATGAAACCTCAATTAACAATAATATTTAATAATTAATGTTAAATTTTGTGCACATATTTCTTGCATTTTCTGTTTGTATGATGCTGGTGGCCTAAAACTTTTGCACAGTACTGTATTTTATGAAAAAGTAGGGCAAAGTAATTGTATTTGAATTACTCTTACACCCCACCAGCATGTAGTGTGCATGAACATCATCTGGTTCCATTTAAAGGATAATGTTTGTCATTTTCTATGTTTTTCTCATTGTCAACAAATCTCAAGTGCAGAGCCAAGAGTTGATCCTACTAACAAGTATTGTATCTGTATCCAAAACTTGTTCATTTCTGTGCTATAAATCTCCAATGTTGACCAAAAAGTATGATATGGTGAAGAAAAAGTCACCAAGTGCTATGGTGCCTCACCGACACGTTTTTAATAAAACTGAGATAGAAGGATCTTGTAGCTCTGACACAGTGACATAAGGTTGGCATGGCAACAGTCAATGCAGCCAGCAGGAGTTCAACTGTAGTAAAAGAAGTGGGGTCATCCCTATTTATCTTTGAGCTATCCCTCTTAATCTGCTAGATTCCCAAACGTAAATTAAGGTTTTTGTTGCAGCGTTGACGTTGAAAGTACGTCATAGATGAACTTATGACCTCTGAATCTCTTGTGGGAGGAATTGCGTTTAAGTTTTCAGTACTTAACAACAAATCTTTTGACACCCAATTCACACACTATTACCTGCTATATTTCTCACATAGATTCACTGACAGCTTGCTGAGAAAGATAAGGCATCAATATTTGCTGTGGTCTGCTTCATTGTTTGCTTCAGGTTGCCCATCCAACATACTGTATACTAAGGATCTTCTTTAGGCTTATAACCAGCAGATGGAGCTAACATTCAATAAAAGTTAAACGTCCTCTTTTGAGTCCTGTCAGTAAAAATACTGAAGGCTCCTCATTTGGAACAACAGTAATTACACTACCAACAAAGATAACATTGTTTTCCAGATTTAATATGTGGGACATGTTATGGTTAATTCAGAAGGGCCCTGTGATTTTGATAAAGAAAATGAAGCAAAACTATAAACAGAGCTACTTGGATGAAAGTTCATTTGTGCCAAAATAATTTTATATACTATTTAGGTAATTTTTGTGTTATTTGATTAGGAGAATAATTGTACAGACTGTTGAAAATGACTTTGTAAGGCTAAAAAAGTAAGTCAAGGAGCTAGAACATCAAAAGCCATGAAAGATTGGCAATTCAAATATGGAAATTTAGACAAAAATACCATGCAGTATCATGCACATTGTCAGGTCTATATTTATATTATGGAGCTCTACTGGATGATCGTTGCAGTTCAAAAATGTATCTTATACCAGTCCTCTATGCAGTCCCTCAGTCCAGCCTCTATTTGAAACAGGATGTTTTAGCTCTTGTGTCTTGAAGGGTTCTCTCCTGATGAGCTCTATACTCAAAACATGCTTATATAGTTGAGTTTAACATCTTTTTCTTGTTTTCTACTAAAAGTGGAAACTTCTCAAAACATGCCCAGGTACTGAATCAGTGTCTTTTCACTTGAAATATATTTTTTTTAAGTTTTGGATGTTTGATCATGTTCAACATTGACATCTGACATGATACTAATATCAAAACAACAGAGAATCACAAAAAGCAGAACATGTCCCTTTATAAATTAAATTGTATATGTATCTTACAGTCTCAGTTTTATACTTGGATTTCCTATCACTTCCTCAGACTTGGCATGCTTTTGTGTTAACAGTGGGTGCTGAAAGGTCTACTTCTCCCAGTTTGTGGTCACTCCTGCAGTGACCCATTTTTCTGTCAAAAGGCCATGTAATCAACAGAAAACAATTACTGCCTCTCTCAACTGCTCAAAGCGCTCAATACCCGCATCTGCTCACTTCCTAATTACTTACCAGGTAAGAAGCTTCATTTGGAAAGAAACTCACAGTAATCAATCCTCACATTATACCTGGCTTGTTTGTCAGCATCCTAATGTGTTAGATTGGAAGTGTCAGGTCTGTCCAATTCAGTTCTATTTGATTAATGTCTCCTTTGTCTATGTGCTTTTTATTTTCATATTATTATTTTTCTTGTGCTGTCCACTTATATTTTCTTTCACTGTAAACTTGTGACTTGTAAATATATCCAGGTAGTTCCCTCCTCAGGCATCTAACATAGGTTCAGGAAAGGTTCATTTTAGCCATTTCCTTCCAGGATAATGCTAACGTGCTTCTGACTCCATAGCACACCATTTTAAATGCCTCTCCTTTGTTTTAGTGATTTTTTTCCCCCTAGCTATTCCTCTGGCAGACAGTATGTCATGTCAATTAGAACAAGGTGCTGTGAAACATTGCCTCAGTGAAGACCTGGCTCCAATGTTGATATGAAAAGAACGCATCAAGATGGTACACCTTCTTTCTCAAGACTTCCTCATGCACTCATTGGCTGTACTGTAATTTTTTGTGCATTCATGGTGTAAATCATGCCTGTAAGGGAGGATATGAAAAAATGTCTAAATATAGTATGCCTTTAGAGTTATTGTTTGTTCTTCGGGCTGGAATATTGGTCAATGCTGACATATCTCAACAACTGTTTGAGGAGTTGACATGCAATTTATGGTCCCCAGTGGATGTATCTAGCAGAAATTGGTGACCACCTGACTTCTTGCATCTTGTATGTTCTTGCATCACAATGAGATTCACATTTGTACTTTAAAGTGAAATAGGTCAACTACTATTGGATGGCTTGCCATAAATTTTGGCACACACGTTCATATACCCGTGAGAATAAATTGTAATAACTTCGATCCCTTTACTTTTTATCTAGTATAATCAGGTCAATAGTTAATATTTAACTTATACAAAATTTCACAAAGTAAAAAATCACACTTTTAAGATATTGTTTCCACTATGACAAAAACAGCTATGTAGCAGCATTGCAAACTGTTTTTTTTAGTCAGTGTTTTTCTGTATTTTCTCTTTTACTCACAGTCTGGAACAACACAGAGAATATGAAACTTGATCTGATTCATTCCCTGGGTGTTTCTATTCCAACAAACATTTTTGATGGCACAGGAAATGTACAGAAGCTCCAAGAAGAGGAAGCAACACCAGTTTGATGCTGTCCATGGTGCTGACAGGCCACAGATCACACTGAATATATAACTGCTCTTAAAACCTTACTATCTCATTGATAAATCCTGAAGATACACAACAATGTTTGAGCTTTTGTGCTTGCTCATGAGTCATGTCCCCAAGTCCCCGTAAATGTATGGGGATTACAATAACTTTAAATACAGTATTTGTCAAATTTAGCTTTGCAAGAGTTTTGTGCAACAAATTATTTATTTTCAACTGATCTGTAAAAAGAAAACATTAAGAGAAAGTTTAACAGTCTTCCACTTTTGGTTTTGTTGCAGAGTTGCCAGATAACAGAGCATGCAGTGGGTTGCAGAAGGATCTCACAGTCACAGTTTTTTTCCCTAAAAAACAAATGTGAATGCTCTGCACAATATGTCTAACACCACACAGTTACACATCGTAGTGTTTACCCTACATGTCAGTGTTTGTGACAGATATAGGGAAATAGTGTGCCACTGAAAAAGTGACATGCATGTACCTACAGACC
>JANJYP010082329.1:0-14967 GCA_024605115.1 Rastrelliger brachysoma | reverse complement strand
TCAGCCTAAAATCACAGACACTTTTCACCACAGGGTCAGAGTATACATGTGGTGCCTGATTTAAAAAAAAAAAAAAAAAAAAAAAAAAAAGGTCTTTTAAAGGCTAAATGCTGTACACAAAGTTGATAAACAGGTTGTGTGGGTGTGTGAGCTGTCGTGTCTGTTTTTATACTGCATTTAGAGGGTTAACTTTTGTCTAAAGAGGCAGGATTGTACACCTCCGCGATTAATGATAGTGAGAACATGGTGGTATGTTTATGCAGTAGCTTGAACACACTTAAACACATACACACACAAGCACGCAATGACATGCACAAGACTCGACTTTTTGAACAAACTGGAATAGCGAGTATGTTGTAGCTCGTCCTGGATTATGAGAAAACTGCACACACATATACACTGGAAAGTATGAGCTGGAGTTTAAAAACAGTGTTGTTCCCAGAAAGGGAAATAATATCCAGATAAAAATGTGTTGAGGCGTAACTAATGATTAGTACCATTATCCATTAATCTTGGGATTGTTCTCTCAGTTCTTTGTTTGCTCATTATAATTTCTCAGTGCCTAACTTGACGTGTCCAGGTTACTCTAGTATACTCTTCTAACTCCAAATATATTTGATTTTTCAAAGAAAAGCATCAAATCTCCATATTTAATAAGCTGGAACCAGATATGTTTCCTTAAAAATGACTGAAAACTGAATTGATTTATCAGCATAATTGAATTATCGATTACTTGACTAGTTACGTTAGGTCAAGAAATCTGTTCTACCAGTTTGCAAATTAATAACATCGTAATTTAAACTACAAACATAATTGATTTATATTAGGTTGTTGTCTCTGTTGTTCCTGTGCTATAGAAGAACTGTCAGTCATTAATTATAGGGGGTAGTAGTAGCTTTTAATTCTGTCTTTTGTGGGTGGTTGAGTGGTGAATTTGGGAGGATTGCGACTTTAATTTTTCTCATCTGATAGTCACAACTTGGCTTGAATGAACAAGCCTCAGTCATGCATGCAAAGGCACAAGACTCCTGTGGAGATCAAAACCTGTGACCTTTGTTTAAAAAAAAAAAAAAAAAAAAAAAGAAGTGAATCTCAATACATGAAGAACAGATGCTGGGCATAAAATATGAATCCCAAATGTTTGTACACTCTTGAGCACGTTAGATCAGATGTCTGATAAAAAAAAAACTGGATCATGTGAGATGAACTCTCAACTTTTCATACTCCCTGTTGTCCGTCCAGTCATCAAATACTTCTTGTTTTGGCTCATCTGTAGCAGCCATAGTCAGTATTTATCATGGATGAACATGCTTTCTGGGTGTTTAAGTGCAAACATCTTGTCTTTCACAAACACTGTCTTGGAAAAGAGTAGCAAACATGTTGTTGGCTGAAATGTCGAATGCTACTGTGGAGTGACNAACACTGTCTTGGAAAAGAGTAGCAAACATGTTGTTGGCTGAGATGTCGAATGCTACTGTGGAGTGAGAGTGTTCCTTTATGTGCACTCTCCTCTGTCAGTCCTCTCTGGCTGCTTTTGTAATTATGATGCTGTAAAAGTAGAATGCTCAAACATTTATTGTCCTGATGGGAATATAGTTTGCAAGGCCAGCTCATAAATTAGTTCATATCAACAGTAGACAGCATCCTGAAAGTGGAAGTGGAATGTTTCTACATGTACAAGGCTGTGGCTGAGTGAGCTAAACACCTTGAAGTAGAATAAGAGAACATTCTTTTTCACAACCACAACTGGCTTCTATTTCTGTCATGGTTAATGTGGTTTGATGCTGCTGTGTCAGATTGTAGAAATCAGATTTGGTCAAATTATCTGACACACAACTCCTGTTATCACACATACCACCTGTACTCAAGGCAATTTTAGTCCTATTGCAGAAGCTGATTGTAACTTTTTAAAAACCACCAGATGTTTTCACCTATTTGACCATCGGGGTGTAAAACATTTTGTCTCCTCACAGGTCCTCAATGCTCAGAAAGCTGGGTACAAGGCCGCCATTGTACACAATGTGGACTCTGAGGACCTAATCAGCATGGGATCCAACGATTGTAAGTCACCGCCTCCTCCTTATGTCTGTGTACTAACACATAAGCATCCAGCATCTCACATAGCTGGATGCTTATGTGTTAGTACACAGACATAAGGAGGAGGCGGTGTACTAACACATAAGCATCCAGCATCTCACATAGCTGCCTCTTGATGACAGGAAAATATTCCTTCCTTTTCTTGTTATGCCCCACCATGAGAAAAGATTTGGCAGTTTTTATAGTTAGGAGTCCATTTCAAGTCACAAGATGGTGTTGAGTGAGTATGTGATGGCCTGGAGCAGCAAAGCACTCACTGACTGTGAACCCATGTTGTCCCTGCTCTAACCCACTTACAGGATATGATAGCCTTTGTCCCCTCGTCCTCACTTCAAGAGGTGCAGCAGAGTCTTGTCCATGCCCTGGCTTGTGTTTTTAACACAGCATTTGAGTCTGTGTCCCTTTAAGAATGGGTGCAACGTTTACATGCTTTTCCCTTTAGAGCAGCATGAACACATTTTAGATGATGACATGTGACCAATGTAATGCATTGTGCTTTGCTGAAATACACGCAGGGAAGGTGAAATGCATTATGGGATTCATTTTTGTTGGTTTCTTTCTTTCATCGCTCTTAGCCTGCCTTGATTTCTGGTTTTAGGAGGTTGTTTTCAAAAAGTGCCTTAGGTTTTATAATATTTCTTTAGACAACCCTTCAGGTCGTAATAGGTTGGGAGGATTTTGAACTTCTCTCTCAAGCCCTCTGTTTGTTCTTCACAGTCACTTCTGTCATTTTTTGTTTACACAAAACAAGTTTGTTGTGAGTGTAACTCCACATTTAGGCTAAAACCTCTTGTGACTTAAATGAAGTTGGAAATGAGCTACATTGTTCATTAAGTTGTTAACATTTGAGCTCCACATCAGCCAACCCCATGAAATGTGATCGACAGCTCTGGAAGAAGCTACAAAGTCAACTTGACTTAAATCTTGAGATATTTAAATAACTAGTTGTCAATGTCTTATTGTTGTATTTCTGTGATCACAGGGTTTCATTTTTTACTGCTAGGTTGAAATGTAAATGGTTCAGTGGACACTGATTTACAGTCACATGATATATTAAGGGCTGTTTTTCTTTCCCTTTTAGTGGATGTTATGAAGCAGATAGATATTCCCTCTGTGTTTGTGGGTGAGGAGACTGCCAACTCTCTGAAAGAAGACTACACATATGACAAGGGGTGAGTGTACACCCAAATCTCATTTTTCTGCTCATCAGTATAAATAGCAGCACAGCGGCTCTCACGGCCTCTCACCGTGCTCCTAACAGCTCCTTCAGTGTAACATGAATATATTCAGCAGTCTCCCTTAAAACTGTCTAGTGCCTATTTTTTGCTTCCCAGCTCTACCATATGATCTAATATTTTAAAATAATGCCTGCAGCGCACAATGTAATATATCAAGGCAGAGGATTTGTCTTGTGATGAGTTGTCACTTTGTGTGCTCTGCTGCTGAGGTGATAATCTGGTAATGAAATGTCTTAGACTGCCAGACAAGCCCAGAGTCACAGCATCAAAGTCTCATTTCTACCACGCGATTTGCTGGTGTGTGCGTGTGTGTGTGTGTGTGTATGGGTGGTTGTCAGATACCATCCAAATACATGAGGGTTATTTCCAAGTTCTTTGCTGAGGAATGAACACCAAACATGGTATTGGCAAAGTTTTGTCAGAGTGATCACAAATGTGAGTGGAGAAATACTGCAGAAGGGAGTTCTGTGTGCCCCATAACCCTATCACTAGTGTGAAATGTCATCATATTGATACAGGACCCTTTCTGTGCCACACTGCTATTTTATTTTTTTAACATGAACAACACTAAAATGAATATCTACATTGTTGCAGCCACAATAAAGAGTCATCAGGAAATGCTGCTGTACAGACTCTGTTTAGGTTAGTTATTGTTTCTAACATCTGCCAACACCTGGTTCTTTTTCNGAGTCATCAGGAAATGCTGCTGTACAGACTCTGTTTAGGTTATTGTTTCTAACATCTGCCAACACCTGGTTCTTTTTGTAGTGGACATGTGGTCCTCATGCCAGACTTCAGCCTGCCATTGGAATACTACTTGATCCCCTTCCTCATCATTGTGGGAATCTGCCTCATCCTCATTGTTGTTTTCATGGTAGGTTCCTATTATCTCCATTATGATTCAAGGTATTGAGCACTTCTCCTTAGGAACTATTTGCAAAAACTATTAATGAAGTGTGTGCGTGTGTATAAAATGCCTACAGATGAGAAACGTCTGGTATTTTTATGAATTTTCTAATCCCAACACTTTTAGCCACTCCTTTTAAAATTTCTGCATTAAATGAGGGANTCTAATCCCAACACTTTTAGCCACTCCTTTTAAAATTTCTGCTTTAAATTAGGATAAATATGTCATGGGCCCAAATTAGCCCTTCCTTAGTAGTATACAGTGTTCACTCAAAACATTGTACCTTTTCCTAATGTAACAATGTTGCTTGGCATACAAAAATCCTAGTTAGTTTTTGAACTCCTAGACAAGGAAGACATGGATGTGTTTGACTTAAAAAGATTTTGACTGATTTTAATTTTTTTCCCACTCCACATAGATCACAAAGTTTGTCCAAGACCGACACCGTGCTCGGAGGAGCCGTCTGCGCAAAGATCAATTAAAGAAACTTCCCATCCACAAGTACAAAAAAGGTATTGTAGCAGAACCAAATAACTCATCAGACTGTAAATGTGGGGGTGTCTTCACTAAGTCGTGGTTAAAAGAATCCACCAGGAAGTTGCCCTGGACTTAGCTTTATCCTGACTCTAACCTCTTAGTCTGTAGAGATGCTGTTTACTTCTCTGCCGTGCTGCTCTTTCTCACATGATTTGGCCTAGAAGAGAGATGTCATCAATGCATTACAACACATCATTCCTCCCCTTAGCTCTGCACCTTGGAGCTAATCGGATTAATATGGACTTGATTTTTTCCACAAAGCTCTCCTCGGCAGATTAGAGCTCCTCTCCGCTGAGACTGGACACATGACTGATGCTTTAAAATGAAGTCTCAGTCATGCCGGAGCCCAGCTTGGGTTGAAAGTTAAATGTGTTCTGAAACCTGTTGAGTAGATATACTGATCTGAGCTTTAATAGAAAGTAGAAATTTCATAAAGCTTGTTTGAGTTCCAGCTTTGTTTTTTCTGCTCTGTCTGTGTACAAGGCTCAGACTGGCTATAACATTGTTTTGCATTGCAAATCCACTTTGTGCTATTACTACTTTTGTCTGTGTATTTAGAGGTTTTTATACTAGCTGCATTTCCTCCAGCTGCTATATTTTTCAGACTGGAAAGCCCCTGACTACAATCAGCTGTGAAGGGTGAGCTTTATGGAGTATGGGTGGCGCATAATAAGTAGCCCCCTCATGAAGCTGCTAATTGACGGGGTCATGAGCCGAGCCACTCCTCCCTGCCTGACAGTAACAGACGCACGTGCAACTCACAAGCTCAAAGAGGCATGTGTTACTCAGATAGCTGTTTTTGTCACGTCAGGCTTTGTGGCTGCCTCTGTGAGCAGCACCCGCTCTCTGACTCAGGGTTTCCACATGCACCGCTGCAGTCGACCTTGGCCGCTGCAGGGAGTTCAGATGTCCAGGAAACGGCCTTCGGGGCGGCGTCTGCGCTCCTGTCAGCTGAGTCAGAGTTTTGGCGACACAGGAAGGGGACACCAAATCTCTACCTAATCACCTTTTAAGCCCTGCACTCTGAAGCAATGCTAGCTTGGCAAGAAACTGAGTGGCTGGGTTTGAGCATGGGGGTGGGGGGTACAACAAGGGGGCCTGAGAGGGGTGTAACAGTGCTCTGTTGTCTAATGGGCTTTATTGTTTGGTAGTGTTTACTTCAGGTAAGAGGCTTCTCTACATCCAACAAACAAACACTTTCAATGTAATGTACAAATTATATATAAAACTAGCCAATTGCTTATGTTCTGGAAAAATATAATTTTCAAGTAAATAAAGATGGATTTCACTGGTAGGAGTTAGTAGACACACAAACAAATTGTGTTTATGTGTATGCACCACATTTTGCCACTGAAGGAAAGCATGAGGAATAAAAAAGCGATATTCCTGGTCGTGCTGCATCAATTATGATACTTAGAAATTCACCGTGAATCTAACAGTGTTACATAAGAGTTATAGAGGTCATCTTTAAACTCTTAAATACTGTTTTTAAATTTGACATTGTGACCCAATTTTTAAAAAAAAATCATATACATATTTCATCTTTTAAAGAAATGTTTGTACATCACACATTATTCATCGAGTTTGTTCAGGGCTAGACTTCACCTGTATGTACAGAAATGTTCATGATTAGTCGTATTATGTTCTCCAGAACATGGGACCATAAAATAGTGATCATGAACAATACTCTCTGCTCTCTGAAAGCTTTATTAAGGGCAGATTTATTAACAACCTGATAAGGTGTTAATGAATTAAATAGATTTGTGGCTCACTTGTTTGATATGCAGACTAATAATGAGAGGAAACTGTGAAGGGTCAGAATATGAAAAATATTTGTGGTTAAATTCAATTTAATGAAATCTTCTACGGTCAGATGAAACACAAGCTGATGTGGGTTTGTGGCAGCACAGTAATACCACAGTGTCAGTGTACATCTGTATATACAGAGACAGTTATGATGTAGAATCACTTGTGCTGTTGCATTAGCTCATCATACCACCAGTGTTCATTGTTTACAGTGTGCTTTTTTTTAATAAGCCCTGTTTTGTGACTCATTAGGAATTTTTAGCTGCAGCATTGCTTTGTGAGCAGCTCAGTGCCACACAAGTCACTGGATGCTCAAGACTCATCGCTGTTCCAATTCATGTGTGTGTGTGTGTGTGTGTGTGTGTGTGTGTGTGTGCGCGTGTGCATGTGCACATAGCACAGAGTGGGAAGGATGCCTAATGGCGCCCTTGGCCTCAGCTACAACGGATAATGCTGAGCTTGGACTCCAGCGGCTTTGAACAGACGCAGCCAGAGTGAACGGGAACACTGTGATGCTGTGTTAATGTTAGTGTTGCTTTCAAAGCTGCAACCCATGAAACCTTTCAGACATTCAAAGTCTACGGTAAAGACTACAGAATATCCAGCAAAAACTCCATTTCATACATCCATACATGCATTTATTTTCAAGGAATTAATATCAATGTTTAAGCTAATGTAGAAGTGTCTGCAGTTCCTACAGTGGCCATTAGACACAGGGCTTATGAAAAGAATTTGATTGACAAGACACTGTCTTTGTCCAATTTTTAATTTTCTTACTGCTTTAAGAGCCAGACTGTTCATGAAGAAAATCCAAGCAATCCAAAATCTCTCATTATTAACAAATTAAGTGCCATCATGTTTTTCTAAGATTGATTTTCTAATACCACTGCCCTGCATTACTCAGTGAGAGAGAGTAATTGTAATTGCAGTGTGGTGTGATTTCTTTTCTCAGTAGGTGAAGTCATTTCGGGAAGATGTTAACCAGCTGATCAGCCAAAGCCTGGACTGCTGCTGTGCTGGCAGTATTCCTTCCTGCTGATGAGTGTATCTGCCCACCTTCTACCTTCTCTGGCAGAGCAGCTCCAGCTGGCTAAATCAGACCTCTCTCACCCCTGCAAACTCTTTGTTAGAAAACCCACCTTGTTTTCACACTTTTTTTCTAATGTTGCTGAGCGTGTATTTGATATCAGGTTTAATATTTATTTTATTCTTATAATAAAGTATTATTTTATTAATGCAGTTAGGCACCAGTCAGCACTGGTAAAGATCGTGTCCGCAGATGGCGATTGTAGGCGTTAGATAATGTCAGACGTGCATGGGCTGAAATGAATAATACAAAAGGAGTCTGTATGGATGGTGCACAATGAAAACCACGGTGCCCGTGTAATTGCTGCACAATACCAGTCTGAGCAGTAGCATACGACATAAGATCTGTGTCAGTATACAGGATTATGTAATAGCAGCTGCCATAGCTGTCAGCGTACAGCGCCGTGCCACCATTAACTTGACTTACACTCTGGGTTTATTGCAGTACCTTGCGTCATCCATACTTAAGCTGTAAGTCTGATGTTTGTCAGTGAGGTTCGGCCCTCTGGGTGGCAAGTTTTGAGAACACACACCCAACAAACTAGCTGAGGAAATGAGGGGGATTTTTTTTTCCTCCCCTTCGTCACGGTTGTGACTTCTTCTTTTGGAGCAAAAAAAGGTTTGGACTCTATTTCTTTGACCCCTGACGTCCAGTCTGATCCCTCCCTACATATGATGAGTCACTCACCCTTCCCCTTGGCTTTCGGCTTTCAGGCTTTAGGAGCGCGCACACACACGCACACACACACAATCTGAACAGAGCAGCTGCAGTGTCTCAGCCATCGTGTGTGAGGCATGTTGATGTCAGGACAGAGGAGCTCTCTCTGTTTCTGAGTCCACTGGCCTCAGTGCCAGTTGCCCTTGTCTGGTTGGCTCAAGCAATGACGAACTGTGCAGTAGATTTTTTCTTTTCTTTTTTTCCCCTTTTTACTCAGTTTTTCTGTCACCCTCTCTTTCATTCGCTCGCTCTGCTACACACATTCAGTGCTCATCTGAAGTTCAGTAGGACAGCGTGGTTCCTCTGAGAGCCAGGAATGCTGGCAGGCGAGCAGTTTTATGAAAAATAGAAGGGAAAAGAGCTGCACATGCTCTATAAACTCCTTTTAAGATGTGCTACTGGCCCCAAAACATAAATGTAAGGGATTCCCAGTATCTGAAAAGTATACACACTGCCAAAACATTAACAAAATGTTTTCGTCTTTGCCATGAAAAACACATTTTACCGCCTACTTTGAAGCTGACTGAAAAGACACACATTAAAGCTTGATGGGAGAAGGATCGTTTTTTCCTTTTTTAAGACTATTGATATGTGTCCCATACCTGAGAGACTCCAATAAAGAGACTCTCAACTCAACGTGCGGGTCACTGTAACAACATTACTAAGCTGATCTGTGGTAAGAGCTTCTAGATATGAGGATTGAGTAATGTCCACAGTGTGGCCTTTGATCAGTGGGAGCAGCGTAATTTGCTCTGTGGAAAAAGGGATGAGCAAACCAGACTGAGTTATGATCTAATGCAGAACACCGTGTCGCGTTTTTCAACTGACTGGTGTGTTCAGAGTAGGTTTTAAGCTTTGCAGCTAACAGGGCATGTTGCTTAGTTTTGAAAAACCAGGACGTAACATATTTTGAAATATGTTCTTAAAAAATGAACTGTTATCAGACACATTGTTCATCAGGTTCAGTTAGAGTACACACACAGTTTGTCTTGATGACGTCAGTGCAAAGGAATGATGGTGTGCTTATCATTACAGTATAGACTGAACACTTTTAGTTAGCCTAAGATGTAGCATGATAGTCAACATGCAGATTACATTAAATATCAATCCAGTTTTTTTTTAAAAGATATCCACAAATAACTAAAAAAAATATTAAAAATAAAAGACGGTTAAACGCTTTCTGCTTCATTACAATTCAAGTCATTTTATGGCTTTCATCACCGTTCCTATCAATTATGATAACATTGTTCTTTTGAAAAGAGTTGTTAAGATCTGGGAATGCAGTAACATCAGAACAGTGCCGTCCAACAGAAAAAGAATTCAGACTGGGTGTACACAAGCCAAGAGCAACCAGCTTAACTAAACCTCTTCATTTATAGGTTAAACTGAAATTAACACACTTAATTTAACATTCACATCTGTTTTTTTTTCTCTTCCAAGTTCAGTTTTTAAAAAATCTGAATGGCAGTCTGACTCATAAGGTTTCTGCCATGTTGGACATCTTCAGTGTTACTCTTGCCAAAAGGGGTGTCGGGCAAAATTGCATAATGAAGACCCAAGTTGCGTTAAATTCGAATTTTCTACTAGGTGTCGTAATAACATACACAGTGAAACATTTCCTACAGTACCAAGTATAATTTTCTCCCCAGGGCAAGTCGCTCGACCTTTTGCGCTCGGCTTCACTCAGAATAGCTCCTTCAGTGCCACAGTTCAGCATTTCCTGAGTGTATACTGGATCCATGCCTGCATAAACTTTCCCTCTCCCTCACCCCAAATGTCCAGCACTGGCCCTGAGATGAGAAAAAGGAGGAAAAGATGGAGTCTCCTCTGGACTAATGTCAAGAGAAGATTGTTGAAGACATATTGGGATTGACAATAGTGACCATTTGGGGAGAAGAGAGGAAAAAAAAACTGAAACCAAAGTGTGAAAAAGGAAAAGAGAGCTGAGTTTTAAACATTGCTTTGAGTTGAAGTTGCTGACGCTCTGAGAGAAAAGGAGGAGGAGGAGGAGAAGGAGGGCCCTGGTCGATGTGACTCCCCATCCTTATACGGTCACACGCAGCCCTGGCATGGACACACACAGCCCAGTCGGGGAAAACATGCTCATTTAGAGCTTACATAAACACACCGGCTCACAACCCTGTGCCTGCTCCCTCCTCCTCCTCCTCCTCATTTCAGGCCGGCTAGGAAAGAGGAAGTGAAGGAAAAAGGAGAAGAACTCTGTGGAATTTGAAAGGGAGCGCGGTGATACATTCCTGAGCTTTTAGTGCTCCTATTAGAAGGAAATGCAGCGCTGGTGGTTTAGAGGACGAGGACTGGAGGGGTGGGCACAAGAACATATTTGGAAAAGTGACACAAAGAATATATTTAAGGAAATCAGACACAGTTCCTGCTACTTGATACGTCACGGACCCACCTGATGACCATGACCTTCAGGAAAACATCAAAACAAATGAATCATCTGTGCACATAACAACTGTCACACAGTTATATTTTAGACTTTATCTTCTCACTTCTTCTCATGACAAGTGTGACATGTTTGTGTGAGATATAATCCGTGATGCGCCATGCAGCAGTTAAAAAATCAGAATTTTTATCAGCCATAGTAAACTATAATTTTCAAAGAAGTATAAATGGATTAAAAGCAGTAAGTAATTGGTTGTTTTGCTCTTTTTAGGAGACAGCTACGATGTTTGTGCCATCTGTCTGGATGAGTACGAAGAAGGAGACAAACTCAGAGTCCTGCCGTGTTCTCATGGTGAGTCTGAACACTCCTACATGCTCCATGATTGTTTCCTGTCCCCTTTTATACTCTCTTCTATCAAATATTGGCAAGAAATAATGAATTAATAAAATCAGAAGAGAAACTGTATTCCCTCTCTGCCTATTGATTGGAAATTTATTAGACGACACATTCAGTTTTACGGCTAACGGATCTTAACTGTGACATACAATTTGGCTATCTAGAGTCAGTTTGCCTGAAATCCACTTCTTTTTACACACAATTTCACAATTATTTCTTTTATTTTTGTTTTAAGCCCAAAGATATTTAACTTATCCTCTCAGGCAAAGAAATACAAAAAACATCTGTTCACTTAAGAAGTTGCAATTTGTGTTTTCTTCTTGAAAAATGACTGACTCATCAGTTATGAAAGTAGGTTCTCATTAATTTTCTGTTCTTTTCAGCTCTAGTATAAGAGTATAAGAAGATGCTTAAGTGAGGTGTTAAGTCACTCTTGATACTAACTTTTGCTTGTTGCCTGCAGCCTACCACAGCAAGTGTGTGGACCCCTGGCTGACTAAAACCAAGAAGACGTGTCCAGTGTGCAAGCAGAAAGTGGTCCCTTCTCAGGGCGACTCTGACTCTGACTCAGAAGAGGGGGAGAGCGGCCCCGATGAGAATGAGGAGGTGTCCGAGAGCACCCCGCTGCTGCGCTCGCTAGCCTCCACCAGCGCCCACTCCTTTGGCACCATGTCTGGGGGCTCACACGCTGAGCAAGACCAGGAGTCCTCAGAGTACGAGGACGATGAGCTGGACAGCAGTGACAGTGAGGAGGAGGTCACTGTGGAGACCGTGGTGGTCCAGATGCAGCAGCCCTGCTCCGAAGGCCACGACCAGGACCACGACCTGCTCCAAGCTTGACTGACTGTTGGCTGGCCTGATCGGTCACTAGAACCCCCACCCTCCCCGACCGGTCCTCTCCAACCTCACAGCTGCAGAAACTTTAGCCGGGGGCATGAAACAGATTCATCATTCAAATTTTTCCGTCACTGCTTAACATACATCGTAATGTATCCTCCCTACAAGTTCAAATCTTAAGTTTTATTTTAACACGATTACAGAGTAAGTGCTGATTTCCAAGTGTATTGACAGGAAGTCAGTGTGCATATCTTAGTGGCTGATTGGCTGGTGTGACAGGACTGATGACGCTGGCGTACAGTAGACTGTTATACTGTACTCTAATCATAAAAAAAAAAGATGACGCACAAATGACCGGAAAACTCCCAGACACAAGATCACACTTGACACAAAGTTCAGTAGAAATACTGTGTAAATAAAAAAAAACTGTAGATCATCTTCCTTACCTTTTATTGTTATCGTACATTCATCAGACAATGGGTATGTTTCTTTACTGTACATACATGTTCATGCTAAACTGACACATCTATGCAGCATCCTTTCTTTTTGTACAATTAAACTGACATCGAGCAAGTATAGAAACATTTAAAGCCACAGCAATATGTTTTTTGCCATTTTATTTTTAGCCTGGTGTAAAACAAGGAGAATAGTCGCTCCTTTCCTGTGTTTTTTTTTGTGCCACGGTTTACCTGTTACATCGATTCACTTTAAAGAGAAAAACTGAAGCCAATCTAGCTGGTGCGACAAACATGCTCTCTCCATGCGGAAAAAAAAACAAAAAAAAACAGTGGAGTGGTGACTGTGTCCTCACCGCCTGCTGTGAACTTCTTTTGGCTGCTCCAGACCTATCACTTCATATAACATGCAGTTATTGGTTGATAGGCCTTATAATACACGTAACAGACCTTATCTCATTTAATACTTTTCATAGCTAGTATGCTTTTTTTCAAATATGGCTTCATTTATGTTGACAAATCATGTTGCCTTTTTCAGTTTGTATTTTGTCGTTTTCCTGCTCTGTTCAATATGAAGTCACTATAATAAAAATGAAAATGACACTTAATGACATTTCTGTCAGTGATTTACTCACTTTTAACTGTGTCAAAGTCCTCTGACCAGCTGACCTGACACAAATCGAGTCCTGTCCAATTCAAGCGTGGAAATCACAAGATCTCTTCACTCATGTCAAATGTCAATTTTTCAGTTAGAGTGCAGTTTTAATGCACGGCGCAACTTTTCCTCAAGTGGCCTTTGTGTAAAAGAAACTACTTCTACTCTAGAGAATGTTGCATGTGAGGGACAGTGCAGATGAATGTGGCTAAAACCTCAAACAGTCTCATTTGCTGACTCAGAACTAGTCGTGAAACTGAAGAGCAATTACATTTAAGTTAAATGATGTCTTGTGTCATGAAAGCTTGGATTACCGAGTAAGTTAAACATACCATTTAAAACTTCTTGGTCTCCAACTCAAATTCTTACATTTTATCTTGAAAATCTACAACATGAGAAATCCTGTTTGTATTTTAGTCCATTTCCAGTGTGAACACTGAGCTATCTGGCTGCAGAGCTTTTCTTTCACCTTTAAAACAGGAATGCAAATTAAAGCATTTCCCAAAATGTCAAACTATTTCTTTGCAATAAAAGAGGGACAGAATTCAAGCGAGGAAAAAAAAAAAAACAAAGACAGCAATCACATATCTGGTTGGAATAAATTTATTTGATCTGTCTGTAAACAAGGTGATAAATCAATTTATGGCATTTCTTGGTTTTATGCATATGAAATCAGATGCATTAAAGAGACTGTATCCCAGATGTAAGAAAAAAAAAAAGTGGTGAGGAAAAAGGAAATGAACATAAGTCAGCAAACAGGACTTGAAACAGGTTTTTTTTTTCTTTTTTTTTTATGAGTACACATCTCACCAGGCCTAAACAGTGGAGCTGAAGCTTAACAGAAAAAAAAAAAAAAAAGAAATGACTCCTTAGTGGACAGTGGGTAATATCCATCTTACAACAGCAACAGATCTCTCTACATTATGGCACAGGATACACAGGTTCTGCAGTTTTAAGTTTCGACAAGACAACCATTAGCGTCTTCATTCCAACCAATCCCATTATCTCCCATAGTGTGTTGTTTCTACTTTTGATAGTGTTTTGTCAGTTGGACGTTACAGTTAGCAGTACTGAGCGCGGACAGACCGTGTGATACCCCAGAGCTCAGTTGACTAGAATAGAGTAAAGGCAATTTATTCCACAGTTTTTTGTAGTTGTCAACACAGCATGGGTTTGTACAAATGCAGGTTTTTGTTTTCTACATAAAAGAAAAAAAAAAATAATGAAATGAGACTTCAAATTTTCTTCAAATACTCCCACCCTTACCTCCCTTTTAGTTTCATAATTTGTTTTTTAAAACATAGAAAGTGTTACTGCCAGGTTAGTGATTCCTTCATCAGAAAAAAAAAAAAAGTTAGCATTCATCATTCACATGATGTAGAGCAATTGTATAAACACCCGAGCTTTGACTACACTTGGTCCTATAAAAAGAAAAAAAAAATAATTCAAACTGGACACACTCCAGATGGTAATATGCTGGGATATCTACTGTCCAAAAATGGCAGCCTTTCAAAAAAAAAAAAAAAAAAAAAAAAAAAAAGGAAAAAAACTAAATTAAAAAAAATATATATATTACAGGAGCTGGCAAACAAAAACAGTATTAAGTGCCTGAGCTGTTGTTACTGTGGAATGTCCATGGTGTTTCTTGTGTTGCCGGGGCGGGTCGTGATGGCAGCGTGGCGGAGGAGGGAGGCGGCCAACGCTTGCAATCGTGATCATTAACTGGGCTGATCCAAGTATTAACCCCCCCCCCTCCATCCCACCCTTACCCCACCCCTACCCCACCCCATACACCCCTCCCCCTTTAAAAAAAAAAAAAAAAGTGTTG
>JANJYP010082302.1:0-13370 GCA_024605115.1 Rastrelliger brachysoma | reverse complement strand
TTCTTTCCGCTCACAGTCAAAAAACAGATAATGCAATTCACAGTTACACCACTTTGTAAATGAAAAATTGCTCAAATAAGAATTCAATTGTTAAGATGTAACATGTTCACCCATCAGCTGCATTATTCTATCTGTACAAATCATTGCCTAGCAACTCTATTATTGTGCTGCAGCAGTAGCTAGATAAAAAAAAATCTCACTTAACTTCAAAATTACATTTCCTATTCCTGGGACAATCCAATTAGTATTTGTGAACAAGTACAACTCTTTTCCGAAGCTTGAAACCAGAGAACAAAGATTGCAATCAGCGATGTCCAGTGTGGACCCAGCAGCTGCTGCTTTTACAATGAATGACTGACTTCTGACTCTACGCTAACAACCGAGGTTTGAAATTAAATTTGCACTAATAGTGTCAGATCTGAACCAGAAAATATCCATAAAATATTCTGGATACGGTCACAGCAACCTTTTCTATCTTCTTCACTTACTTCTATATGAGATGTGTGATTACTGTACTGTGTGTTGACACTGTATGAATTTAGGCTCTAGCTGTACTGTCTTAGGGCAAAAGAACAAGCACTGCTGTTCATTTTCTACTTAAATGCTGCAAGTGAAATAGGAAATGTGAAGCGTGGTATGAAAATGCGACTTTAAAACTTGTGCATTACAATCAGAAACTGTGATGAAAAAAGCAAAATAGAACAATTTCTCAGACTAGACCTGAGATGTTTAACATTTAATGAAGCGCATTTATAGCCTTCGTTACAGAATAAAACTTGTAGGATTGATTCACATCATTTCTTAAACCTTTCTGAAATATGCAACAGCTTTGTTCAGTGAGGTTTTGGGCTTAATGTTTTCATTGTTGCATGAAGTCAGTGGTAAAATTGCCTGAGATTTCTAACACCAATGGGCTAAAAAGTACAGTATGTTAAATAAAACACAGCTTGATAGTGCTGTAGCAAGTTTGTAGCCACAGAACAACTCCTATAATGAATAAATGAAAAAGGAAAACAAGAATTAGAGAGCTGATAGGCTACAGTCAACAAGAAAGTCCACGGCCCACTTATGAAAAATGTAAAGAAAATGTACACTACAAGCACTAACACAGTAAATCACTTAGTTGACATCCATCAACCAGTCAACCAGACTGCACACTGATCTTTCAGCTAGTTTTTATACTGAACTTTTATACAACTAAAATAATTCACATTTTGAAAAGACATGTTTAATTTATTTTGACTTAACTTCACCTTTCTCAAACACATGGCTTAGCATTTTAGTTTTTGAGAGGCTGTTAGCACTGAGGTAACTGTGCTTTGCAAGTCAAATCACGTGCATAATATTCCAGCTTCCAAATTGTTACAGTTAATAGCCTCAAAATACACAACTCGTCTTAAGTCTCCCCATGCTGCCCATCCCCTTATCAAACTCCCAGATTATAAATTAAAATTAAAAAGTCCTGAATCCAATATATCAAAGCTAGTATATTTAAAAAGAACACAGAGAGTTTTGGTTTTTGATAATTAGCTTCTTAAAAAAAACCTGTGCCACACACTGAAAAAGAGCAGGTCTTTTTTAATGAGAACCACTCACTGTAGGTTAGGATATTTCTGCATATTTAAATGACAGTTTTTAGTGCATCAAACAAAACTGTATTTATCAGGTAAAACAACAGTAACCACATGCTGTTAAGATCTATTTTTAATCATTTGTTGAGCCTGAATTAGTCTGCCTCTTCTTTCTACAGTATGTGGTCTTTGCACATGCAGCACCTCTAGGAGTATGTACCCAAGTAGCAGACACAGGCACTTTGAGATAGCCCATTCATTAACTTTGTTGACATGGATCCACAGGCTGCCATGTGATGTGGGCTGTGTGTGTATGTGTGTTCACTGGCTGCTGGCAGAGGGCCTGCTAATAACTGCAGACTTACCTGTGATATGGGCTGGTTAACGTAGACCCATCCAGTGACAGGGTTCACCCTCAGATACTCCGGCTGCTCCAAGGACATGGAGTAAGTGATAGCTGCATTTGTGCCAAAGTCGTCATCGTGAGCTGCCACACGTAGGAAACTAGTGCCAACCAAAGTGTCTTCTCTCAGAAAGTCTACAGGCAATAAAAATAATGTATGTTCACTGTTCATTGGTGATCAAAGAGTAGACATTTATGAAGCTTCAGAAATAAGCTGGTAAAGTTCATTCATTTTCCAAACCGCTTTATCCTCTGGTAAAGTTAGAACAATAAAAATGTTGTGGACGTTGGATGGATGCTATTATGCAATACTAGTTAAGGTTACTGCTACTAGGGACTGTGGGTATTTTTTCACACAACATTCACTTCTTAAAACAGTGGTGCCCAACATGAGCATTGGGACCACTATGAGTCACAAATTGTAGCTCATGTCTCTTATTTATCCATAAAAATGCTTTTTTTTTTAATATTTTGATGAGATATTATGAAATACAACAAGGCTCAAGTATGGGTTAGTAGTGGGGGAAATCTATGAGCGAGTATATCTTAATGAGAACTTGTTTTGAGATATAATTTCATAATTTTATGTTAATCAAGTCATAGTTGTGAGGAAACCACTAATTTTGCTCATTTTCTCACAAAAATAGTTAATTGTTTGTTTTCTTCAAGCAGCAATAATGAATAAGCATTTAAATTAATAGGAAAGCAAAGTGAAAAGAAATATTTCTGCTGTACGAAATTATGATCCTTTTTAAACTTGGCTGCACTGTTTGCTTTCTTCCCTTGTGATTGACTGAATAAATGTGTGTTTTTAAGACTAAGAGTTATTCATATTAAAAAGGAAGAAAATCTCTCTGGCAGACATGACGAGTGATAGCTAGTCCTTTGTTTTAACAAGCTAAAACTGTTGGGAACCACCACTCTAATACAAGCTCAGTTAAATCACCCTACTAAATTAAAGTAAGAAATGAGCCTACAGGCCACAACATTCCATCTACTTCAGCATTTTTTTCATTTCTTGTTATACTACTGCACATAGCATGCATTATCCGACACTTACACTCATAGCGCAAATTCTCAAATTTGGGGCTATTATCATTCTGGTCCAGTATTTGAATGGTGAGTTGGCAGATGCCGATGAGAGGCTCCTCTGCCCAATCAGTGGCCGTTACTGTAATTGAATACTCTCTCTGCCGCTCCCTGTCAAACCGCCGGGCTGTCACAATCGCTCCTGTAAATACAGAACAATAGTCAAGCCCATTACCCAGCTCCACCAAATGTACACACATGAATACATATATGTCCATCTATCCATTCAGTAGTTCACCCATGTACACATCTATGCATGCACTCACCCAACCGCCCATCAACCTATCTACTCATCTGTCTATCTATCCATCTAATGTCTAGTCAACCACCCTTATATCAAGAAAACAAGTAAACACTTATAAATTTATTCTGAGTAAGTCGAGCGTTTCTTTCAAGTGGAGTGACTTTATTATTAAATCTGGAGATGAAGAAGATAGAACGCAGGCCTGGAAGAAAATGACTGACAGAAAAACATGTTGAATCTATGCGTTAAGACTTCAGCGCAGAAACTCTATTTGAGTTTCCCTCATTATATGTATATACAATCATTTTTATATACTGCATTGAGTCACACTGAACTTGCCCAGATTAAAAGAAATGACGTTCAGTAGACAGGTTTTGGCATTTGACTCACATTCTTGAAAGCAGAAATTTAAATGATGGGAAAAATTTCATGTCGGTCCGCATGCCTCCTCTACTCTCTGATCACACAACTGCAATGACCCTTAGAGATGTCAATTACTATTAAAATACTGCCCTGACTGTCTGCAGTAAACTCTGTGCACTATATCTAATTGAGACCTATTTTAGCCCAGACAAACTGAGACCACTGTACCTGTGTCTGGATGAATTCTGAAGGCAGACATCGCACTGTCTCTGTGCATTAAGCCATATTTGACTTTTCCATTTGCTCCCTCATCTGCATCCACAGCATGCACTTGCAACACAAAAGTCCCCGTTGGTTGGTTCTCCAGCACTGAAGCCTGCTCACGATATTGCTGGCACTGCGATGGAGAGAAAAGAGGGTGAATGAAAGAGTGGTGGTGAGACAAAGAAGGAGAGAAACACAAATACAAGAAAAAATGTGTTATATATGAAAATAATTGGTCAGAATGCAGTACATTAATGAGAATAAAAGGATCAAAGAAGATAAACTCATTACGTCGAAGGTCAATACACACAGACTCGCACACACACAGGGTGGTACTGTACATGAAACACAATATAGAAGTTATAGTTACAATAGCATCTCTGAAAATGAAAACACTTGAGCTGATTTCTTTTGAAGAGGCGGCAATGAACAACTCTGTCTTAGCCAGGAATCCAATCCATTCCCCCTAATGAACATATGCCCCAGATAAAGAGCTGTTCTCTGGAGTCTTTCTTTTGTGTAATCAGATATAAATGCTAGCTACTCTTTCAACAGAATGGCCATGAAAAAAAAGAAAAAAAAAACACCAGGCAAGGAGGAGCAGATGAATGTGAACGTGAAACAGAGGGAGGGAGAGATGAATCAAAGGATGTGAGAGCGATAGAAAGAAGAATAATGCAAGGGCTCATAGAACGTGACGGCACAGACAGCGCAGCCTTTAGTTAGTTCATAAAAATCACAGAATATCAAGCATAAGGTCGTGCTAGCACAGATGGTTCTGAGGCGTCACTTGATATTTAAACACATCAAGTTGCCAAGACTTCCAGCCCACCCGGAAGACCTCAGGAGCTGCAGCTCTGTGTGAGTATGTCTTTTGCTGAAGTTCAAGTCATTCCTAATTAAGGAGGAAGTTAATTAAACAGGTATAGTATATTGTGATGATATTGCATTTTTTTTTTCATAAATTAATTGAAATCCCAATGGAGCGCCTAAAGATAGAGTGGGTGTGCAGGCTAATCAGAACTCATGGGAAAACAGAGCAGAGAGAGACGGAGGCCAGGGAAATGAGAAAGCCAGGGCAAAAAATAAGAAAGAGCTAGAGAGTGGGATGAAGAGAGGGAGGTAGGAGTGATAGACAGAGGAGTAACTGAAGTGAACTGAGAGAATAAAGCAGATGAGAGTGAAATGTAACAATATTGTAAAACTGAAATAAATGACTGGAGAAGGTTTGTTCTGCAAATAGCAAATGAAACAATGATTTTAAACTGACTGAGCATTCATTACAGAGATCTGCTTTTAAACTGGGTCTATTTCTCCTATTTGTGACTTTTCTGGAAAATGGGACACACTTTGCTCTTGCAGCAGCCACTGTGGATTTTGGAAAAATGTGCAATACAAACATATATTGGGGCAACCAGGCAAAGCTTTCCAAATTGAAATTCCACATGAATGATTTCAAACACTGCCTTGAAATGAAAGTAAACACAGGAAGTAGTCCTTGGGATTAACTAAGTGCATAGGGATCTTCTTCCAGGGCAACATGCCAGCTAGCCAAACACTAGCTTGAATTTCAGAGGCAGGATATTTGCATGCAAAGTTGAAGGAAAGGTGTGAGTAAGAATGATTAGGTGCAAATTCACCTGGGGTGGTGCAAACTGAAGTGAAGATGTTTCTGTGCGAGTTGAAAATTTTCCAACTTATGAGTTCTAAGATAAGTCTGAGCTGCCTGTCTGTACAGTTGGTACATTGGATGTTTGGGGCAAATCAACCCAAACAGCACAAACGACCCTGCAGTCATATTCGAGAGAATGATGCAAGGCGAAAATTCACTTTGCTTTCTGCCTGAACACATCTTGGGGCTGTGGGTTGCTATCAATTTAACATGTGTGTGTACAGAAGCAGTAGCAAACAACAGAGAATTTGAGCTTTTGTTTTGACTCAGAGACAAAATGTTTGAAATGATTTATGTCAAGTTTCAGGTTTCATGTTCAGGCTTGCACTGCGTGCCCTGACATAAGTTATTTCTCTGCAGTCACATTTCCAGAGTCTATAAAGATTTGGTTCCTGCAAAACTGGCAAGACCCAAAAAAAGCATAACAAACTCACCTCTTTAAATACAGGTTTGTTGTTGTTGACATCATCTACACCAACTATGACAGAGGCAGTGGAGGAGAGAGGGTGTGGCCCTCCTGATACATTGTCATCTGTGGCTGTTACATTCAGGACGTACTCCAGGCCTTGAAGCTTGGGCAGGGGAGTGGAGCGGAGACGAATCAACCCTACAAAGACCAAAGACCCATTAAACTACACATGATAAAATATGGTCCCACCTAACACAGCAGGTAACCAGTCCATTAGTCATTAAGCAGGACATTATTGCCGCTGTGGCCTTCCATGGTGAAGGATGAGCTATCAATAAACACACCAGAAAATGCATTCTGCATGTTGTTGTCCTAACATTTGGGAGCGAGATAGAGAGCAGTGGAAGTTCACCTGTGAAGTCCACAAAAAGGTAAAAATATGATATGCAGACTAAATCCAAAAGCCAATTTCACAGTGGTGACTTTGTCACATTTCTAATCTAATAACTGCACTCCTCTAAAGATGGCCATCCAACTCAGCCATTTGAGCAAAAACATAAAGTAGTAAGTGACTCGGGTTAGAAGTTAACTAGGCTCAGCAGATGCCTATTAGCTATTCCTCTCTCCCCCTTTGGCTGCTTTCATGTAACAGTCAAGATAAAAGGTGGGATAAAAGGATGCAGCGTCTGAGTCAACATCTTTCTCGTTAACAGTAATACAAAAACATCAGAGGTTGCAGGACGAGCAGGCAGCCTGTGATGTGGGGGAAACTCATTTAAGTGAGAGCATGGGGAGTTTTTTTATTCTCTTGTTGTGTTTCTATTCATCTCTCTCAATGTTCTTGATTAAAGACAACACAGCATGCTGATACACACAGATACAAGTGCCTGACTTTCCTCTCTCCCAATTTACTTGTGATTCTGGCTGCCCACAGAACAGAGCAGGGTCGTGGATCCTAATGACAATGTGTGACGTTGAAAGCACTGCAGCACAACATTAAAGTAAGTGAACTGTGGGATGTACACAGTAATTCTACCAGCTTAAATGTCACCCTTGTTTACAAATGCAACATGAGCTCTAGCAGCTAGAGCTCAATGAGCCAGCACTCTTCGTATATACAGTACAGTAAGTGGGAAGCTGTATAGTGGTTTTCCTGCACCCAAAGGATATCAGCCTTAGCGTTTTCTTGCTCTGAGGATACACAGAAAGGGTGGAAAGGAATATAAAAAGATGACACAAAGGAAAGGGGAGCTGGCGGAGCGCAGCCTGAAGATTGTGAGCTATGATAGAGCAGTTGTTGTGAAATTGAATTGAAAGGGTTGGGTGACAAATGTCACAGCGATTGCCACTGGTTTCGGATCAAAGGGTAAATAAAAAAGATAAACTGTGCTGTCACTAATGCTAGAAAGCTCAGAAACATAGGAAACATTCCTCTCAGCACCTGCAAAAAGAAAAAACCATCTGTGGAAATTTCCTAAATAATGTCATTGTCTTTATTTATGACCCCAATAATAGAACGAGCGGCACTCGTATTGAAATTACGGCTTCTAATATCAACTTTCAATATCTTTCCACATTGACTTTGAAAGTAGAGGGCGTTCATAGCACACTACTGTAGCGGGAATGTATTAGAGAAAATTGAATGTGTGACTTGACGAAAAGCCTGTCAATTAGAGCGAGGGCTGCAAATGTGAAGCCTGGCCAGAAAATTAAGAAGTATCACCTTTCTGGCTGTCAATGACGAAGTTTCCCTCCTCATTCCCGGCTGTTATCGAGTAGATTATACCATCGCCATCTGGGTCTTTGGCCAGGACTGTGGCGACAAGGGTATTGGGTCCCGCATCTTCAGAAACAAATGTTCGATATCTGCAAAGAACAAGTTTAACAAAAATAGTGAGAATTCACACACGCACACACATAGCCNTGGGTCCCGCATCTTCAGAAACAAATGTTCGATATCTGCAAATAACAAGTTTAACAAAAATAGTGAGAATTCACACACGCACACACATACATACAGAAGTCACAAGCCAATGATGGAAAAACGTAGAGACAGGAGATACGAATCATTTACACAGTCCAAAGCATCAGCAGGCTGATTAGACTTATAGTTGTGGCTTTTCCTTGTCACTGTGATTTAACCTGTCCTCTTAGCTGGTCAGACCGGAGACAAATGATAATGTCTGCTGGGATGTTGAAGTCATCGAACAAATGGTGCCTCCACATACCCAGCCCACAGTGGGCCATTTGATCCAGTGCTTTTTAAAATGTCAACAGTGATTTGCTTTCTCTGTGGTGTTGGGCAGTGAGATGCCCAGAGAGACACAAGAGACTGATATACCACTGTGGTACAAAGCACAATAGGGTGGAGATGAACTACGTGACTTGGAGGATGCAGAGATGAAGAGAAATGGAAAACAGAGCAAAGGCAAGATGGAGAGAGGAGCAGTTGACAAAAAAGAAGGCTGGCACTGACATGACAGGTAAAGTGATATGTGGGAGTGAGAGAGACGAGAGGAGCAGGAGGAGAGAGGGAGGCTGATAGACAGTGAGGAGCAGGATATAAGAGGGGGCGGTGTTCTCGCTGACTTTGAGTTGATTTGTCAGCAGAACTCATCCCCTGTGAGATTTTGTGCTGTATCCTGTTCTAATATGAGTGTGTAAGTATGTGTGGCTATGGCAGTAGGGGTGTGAGGGTGGGGGAGTGGGTGTGGAGGATGGGTTTGTCGGTGTCTGTGGTGAGAAGTCAGAGGTGATTGATGGTTTACAGAAGAACGCTGATGGGTGATTCATCTCCGCCAGCCGTGGCAGTCTCCGTGGCAACATGAGTGACCTGTAATCTGTCACCCGGCTCAGAGGCCACCTCTCCGCAGCTCTGTGGGATGAGACATATACACTCCCTCGGCTTTTCTTCCTGAAGCATCCCGCTATATCTCACTGGACTGTGAAGTTGTATTCAGTATGCCTATCTATCTGCCAGCCTGCGTGTCTGACTATATGCATTTTCCTTTTTTTTTTTTCTCTGACTGTCCGTCCCTTACTTCAATCACTTGTAGCCACTCTATAGCTCATTCAGATGTGAACTGAGAGGACATGCCAGGAAAATTTTGCCTGATCAATTGCTTGTCAAAGTCTCTTAATTAGTATGAGTCAAAGATTCATTTTATAAATGCTGTAGCATGCAGTTGTATTACTCTACAGGTCTTTGTGCTTTTTCGGCCACTCTGTCCTTTACACGCAAAACACTTATCTACATCTCTGTATGCCACAGTATGACGAAGAGCTCAACACGCCCTACCTGGCAAAATGCCTGCATTTCTAATTATCTGTCTGCTAGTCTGGCATCAGTATTTTTCTGACTGCCAACAGGCTCTTCTGTTTATCTACATATCTGACTGGCTGTCTCCTGTCTACTCTGTGTATGTTTTGGTATTCCCTGCTTGCTTGCCCTGCAACCATGTTTCAGTGTTTTTCTCTTCTTTCATGTTAGTCTGTCTCTGTCTCCACCTCTCTGCCCACCTGTTTGTTTGCCTCTATGTCTAGCCAACCACAGAGACTGACATCTGACATTGCAACAAAACCATGTAACAGAGGTCTGCAACGGTCTTGTGTGAAGGTCATTGAAACATGACTGACAGGACAAGCAGGTTACTTGCTTTGGGGGAATAAATGCAGTGAGAGCTACCCCCCCCATCACAAAGCTTTCACCAAAAAAGGTAGTCTAAGACACTGGATTGCTGTGTACCTTTGGAAAATTCCAAAAATAAACCCAAGAGATTGGTGTGTTAATACTCAGTTTTACTACAATATTCAACAAAAGACATATTTTAGCAAATCCCTAAAAACTAAGAAAGTAGCAATGTCAAACTGTGTTGGTGGTTACACATTGTTTTGATGCCAGATGGCTGTGATTAACACCCCAAATAAACTATAATGAGTTTATCTTTGTGGTAGTGGTTTTACTATAGCAGCATTGATGTAATTTGGCCAATATTCATGGCAGGACTCCCAGCATCAAATATTATAGTGATGAATAGCCTGAGGGAAGGCAGGTCTGCTGTGTGATGTAACGACCCATAAATATGTGATGCAACTACTTTGTCTGCTCAAAGAGTCAAAGCTGCACTGCAATGAAAAGAGATCAGCTGGTGGATCAGAGATGCACCAGTACCAGCAGTAGGTATTTGAACTTGTCATCTTGGTGACAAACTTTGATCTTTGCAGCTGAACTCTGTCCATGGTTAAGACTTAAATTTTAGCTTTTATGTTTTGAGCCACGGTAACAGAATCTAAAAGTGCACCTACATAGAGCATTTTGCATTTTGTGTGTGAAAGGTGCTTTACAAATAAACATTTTTGTGTTATTTAAAGCAACATTCACTGCGACACACACTGAATACTTGTTGTAATAGCTTATTGATCTACTCATAGCTCTTCTGTGTCTTGGGCTCACACTTTTTTATTCCAATATATTATTTTTCAGAAGCTACGCTTTCAATACTCAGTAGATATAATCAATAAATAAGTTAATATCAATTTTCTCTTAAAGGTCACATCTTGGCTACTATTTTATTTTAAGGATGCAATATTTATAAAGTACACATGGTGGTAAAAATACTTGTGTTTGGTGTGAGGTGAAAGATTCAGGATGAAATGTAAAGAAGAAAGGCTAAAATAAAATAAAAAAATTAAGGAATGGGGATTTAGAGGAAAGATGGGCGTAGCATTTTGTTTTGTTTGCTCACACAGGCTGGGAGAACTCTGGGGCTTCATCGTTGACATTTGCCATCCTCACACGGACCGTAGCAGTTCCAGAGTGTGGCTCGTCTCCGCTGTCCACTGCCATCACCACAAATTCATACAGATGGTTAGGCCTCTCATAGTCCAGGCGGCCCGCAGGGAAAACGGTCCCATGGGGTGAAATGCTGAAGTCTGGGCTCAGGGTGTAATAGGTGAGCTCAGCATTTAACCCAGAGTCACAGTCCGTGGCCAACACTGGCAGGAGGGAAGACATCACACAAGGACCATCAATTAACAGTTAATAGAAACAAGCTGATGAGACGGCATCGGTTGATGAATATGTTGACATCTGTGTAGATCATTATCTCTTCATGGCCTTGCTAAACATGTAATAGATCATAAGCTCTGACAGCTACAATTACTAGCACACAAACTGCACTATTCCCTGCAGACTCATCATAATCATTTGCAAAAATGAGTTTAAAAGCAGCAAAAAGAGACTGGGAAGTGAACAACTGGTATTTTCTGCAAATACTGTTTTGAAATCATTTCATTGTGAGGTAATTACACAGAAAAACAATAGATTTGTTTCTAATGGAAGATGAGATTTTTTCATGAGACTACAGTCAAAAGTATTGACACCCTTGGTTGCAAAGCTAATTTAAGTTGGGTGAATTTCACTTAAACTCAATGTTTCATGCACAGCCCCTCCAGCTCATAAGACTTGCATATTGCATATTCTTTTGATGTGTTTATTTCCTCTGTGTCAAGCATCAGAATGAGCAGCTTGTGCATCTCAATTCTTCTTTCTCCTTCTTCCATCTCAGTGTCTTGTGATATAGTTTAAGACAGACAATTACTTGTCTTTGTATAGTCTGCATAATGTGACTAACTCATTAAATGTTCAGTGATTTTTAACTTTAAACCACTGTCACTCAGGCACAGTTTTAACTGAAGATGATTCGGTATATCTTCTTTACCATCAACCTCAGTGGATAAAAGTGAAAGTATTCAATTTGTGTCTAGAAGTGGGTGATGGGGTAATGGGGATTTCACCTTCTCTGTGCCTCAAAACTTTGACATTTCATTAGTTAACTGTGCAGTATCCCAGATTAAGAAATTAACTTCTTTTTTCAGAGCAGAGTTTTACCCTTATTTTGGGTTTTTGTCAGGAGGAAATTTATTTAACTATAAAGTTTCTTTGCATTGTGTATCAGCTAAAGTCTATTTGTAGCATAAAGATCTATCTTCCCCATGGGCAAGTCTTTCAGAGGACTCCCTGTTCTCACTCTCTCTACCTTTGATCCATCCACTGCTGAGTTCTTGCTACCTTACTGGTTGTTTTATTTTTTGTGGAAGCATTGGTTTGTATCAGTCTCCATTTTCTCCTTCCACTTGCTCTGCAGTGCCAACAGTTTCCACCACTCCAGGCTATGTTATACGAATGTTTTCAAATTAAATTTGCTCCATTTTTCTTACCCAGAATGCACTGGAAACAATTGCATAGTCAGATATTCCCGCGAATCAGCTATGGTAGCCCATGGGGGACCAACGTCCTATGGCCTTAGGAGCATTTGACAAGAACTAGACAGTGAACAATGTGAAAATAATACTTCTGAAGTAAGGGGCATTTTTTGCATTAAATGTGCATTTTCTTAACTGTCAAGCATTTTTTGGGCCGTTTTCATTATTGAGTAAAATTATGGCTCTGTGGAAAATTCTCAATTCCTGTTGATGAAATTTTCTAATATGAAGCAGGTATTATAAAGGTAGAGCATGAGTGTAACTGTTTCATTCAAGAAAAGTGCTCAGAAACAATCTTTAAGGTCCCATGCCTTTTATTTCAAAAATTATTGAGAAGGTAGTTTCCAGTCAATTAACGGCCTTTCTGGAATAGCATAACATCCTTGAGATTTTCCAATCTGGTTTTAAATCCATGCACAGCACTGAATCAGCACTTTTAAGAGTTTTTAATGATATCTTTTTAGCTACAGACTCCGGTGATTCTGTGATTCTTGTGCTTTTAGATTTAACTGCTGCGTTCAACACAGTGGACTACGATATCCTAGTTTCTCGCCTGGATGAGTGGGTGGGCATCAGGGGTGGTTCAAGTCGTACTTGGCCGACAGAACTTTTTGTGTTAGCCTTGGCAACTCACTGTCCTCCTCTGCTTCCTTCTCGTGTGGGGTCCCACAGGGCTCAATGCTTGGTCCTCTCCTTTTTTCACTCTACTTGCTCCCTCTCGGCTCCATAATTAGGAGATATGGCATGTTATTCCATTGTTATGCAAATGATAGCCACATTTATGTACCCATTAAGAAAAATGACATTGTCACTGTACTCCTGAAATGTCTTGATGACATCAAGGCCTGGATGGCTTTTAACTTTTTAAATTTCAATAACGACAAAACTGAGGTGATGTTCTTTGGTGGAACCTCTGGGACCCCCCTGCCAGATCTTGGTTCGCTAACCCAGTACATCAAACCGTCCATTACAAACCTTTTAACTGGCTCAAGAAAACACGTGCACATTACCCCCATTTTAGCCTCCCTCCACTGGCTGCCTGTACATTAAAGGGTTCATTTTAAAATTCTTTTATTTGCTTTTAAATCCCT
>JANJYP010082300.1:0-21153 GCA_024605115.1 Rastrelliger brachysoma | reverse complement strand
TGGTGGTGGTGATGGTGGGCATTTGGGTGGTGATGGTGGTTGTTGTTGCCGTTGTAGTGATGGTGATTGTTGTGTGCGTGGTGGTGGTGGCGTGTCAAACGGTCTCTCCGACCACGCTGCCGTCTCATTGGAGGGCTGAGGTGGAAGAAAGAGGGGAGAACTAAGGAAGAGGAAGAAGGAGCTATATGCTCATTTGCATCATCACAAATAGCAGAGCTGTCACCTACTGCAAAAAATTACATATTTAGAGTTTGGCATTCAACTTAAATTTCATTCAAAGAGCCCTAAAAATGCATCACAACACATACTTTAGTGTAGTATTAACAAATGTTACTGTGTAAATACCAAGAGTGCACTGCATTAAATTCAAGTGATGTTTAAGACCTTTAATCGAAATTTACATTTATTCAGTGAAGCACTGCCACTAATAATTATTTTCACTATCCATCAACCTAGCAATTCATTTTCTTGATTCACTGATTAATAATTTAATTAATCACGTCAAATGTCATTTTGAGACTAATCCATTTACAATTAAGTTAGATCATTTCATTAGTGCCTATTCAGCACTTTAAGGCCACATACACTACAAGAAAATACTGATAGCTAGATCATTTTGAACAATTTATATAATAATATAAAAATGAAGACTGTATGTTTTTGGTCACTTACACACACACACTCACCTGCGACGGTTACGAACAGGCGTGTGGCACCTCTCTGGCATGTAGTGGGGGTGTGGTCTGCGACTGGGAGGAAGCTCCCAGGGGCGAATAGGAGAGGAAGGGGTAGAAGGAGGGGCGGAGTTAAGATCCAACATGGACTGCTGGGAAAGACGCTGCCTTTTTGGGCTTGGGCTATCTTCCATCTACACACAGAGGTGAAGGAGGAGGAGGAGGAGGAGGGGAGCAGTAGGATGGTTGGTCAAGGGGGAAAAAAAACAAAAGAGGACAGACAAAACAAAGAAAGGATGAATAAAAGAGAGAAAACAATGACACACAAAACCTATTCAGACCAGGAGCAAACTGAGGCAACAGGCAGGGGTCATGTTTCATACTTACTTTGTCCCGATCCTCGCCGCACACGTTATCTGGATGAAAATGTAGCACTCCTCCTGCAGGCCAGAGAGGAAGAAAAAAAAAACTAATCAGATAAGATTGAGCTGAGAAAAACACCAACATCACAAGACACATGGCCATACGCTTGCTAAGCCAACAGAAATGCAACAACACACAGACAGCTGGTAGCCTTTGATTTGGTTTCCACTCTATGAACACAGCGGATGCCAAAAAAAGTGATTATTGTGATGCAGCACAGCTCTGGCTGATCTGCTTTAACAATTCTACCACCTTGACGACACTAAATCCAACAGAGATGGCAAAAACCACATCTGACATCTTGCTAGCCAAACAGAGCTACAGCCCCCCCTGCCTTCAGTAGGGGTGTCTTCCAAACAGGGTTTTCAAACCTCTGCTTTAAAAAAAATAATAGCAGCAGAAAAGAGGAAGCCATCTCTGGAACGTGTCACTCTGGACTCCTCTGCCTCTCACAGACAAATCATTCCCTCTGTTCTACCAAGAAAAGCATCCAGCTCTCAGCTTTCTAAAGTTCGTGGCACATTGGATTAGTTTGATTTCAGTCAATGACTCTTCATTAGCACTAGAGAGCAGTGAAGACAGGACTTAAGCGTTGACAGAAGTCTTGGGTTCAAGTCCCTGTGTTGAGACATGTCACTGAGCAAGGCAGTGAACCATTATCAGCTCTTCAGCAACTGCTCAGTAGTGGGGTTTTTTCAGTGTTCATTGATCTCAAGATAAAAATGACCATTATAAAAAATGAGATTTGCATAAAAGCTGGATTTCTATCCTAACTTGCATGATTGAGATTGGTCTATTCTCAAAAAAAATAAGGATAAGAAAATTTTAAAAAAGAAAAAGAGAAATTACATCTCTGAATAAAGCGATAGTGTCATAAACAATCTCAAAAAACCACAATGCACTCATAGCTGTTTATCTGACAGTCCACATGTGCAAATCTGGATGTAGCATGTGCACACAGACATTTCTACAGCTTAAGAAGGATGTCCTTGAACTCGGCTGACAAGAGTTTCCTCTAAGCAGGGCCCCAAAAATCTGTAATCACCAAAAAAAAGGGGGGGGGGGGCACTCCTTCCCTCATCTTTCTGTTTTTCCTTCTCTGCCTCCCCCATCCAAACAGCTTCTTCTGCTTCCTCAGAAACAACAAATCTGAGAGCAACGCCCCCCACCACCCTTTTCTCGCCTTTGCGACGCCACTCCAGAGCCATGTGAAGTCTGCTGATAGTGACAGCTCAAAGACGCCCCGCTAGTGGTTGTGGAGAACAGAGGGGCAGGCAGTTGACTGACCAGCTGACAGTAGGGGCAACATGCTGGCTCACATCTTTATTCATCTACCATCCCTTTGCTTGAGACCTCATGGGGTCCTGGTTCTGAGCTGCTTGTGTGTTTTGTCGAGAACTAGGTCTGTTAATGCTGATTCACCTCAGGGCTAAGGGAGAGGGGATGGTGAGGCGGACTGGACGGGCTCTGCTGGCAAGAAGACACAACCTTGTTTTCCTATGAGCATGGCTGCTGGGGAAGACTGACACCGTTTTTTTTCCAAAACTGACATCAAGTCAGGCTGGGAAGTCAACTTTGCGGATCGGCTGTCACCGAATAGCAAATTCTTCCTGGTCTTTCACTGAAATACAAAGACTTGAGCTATTATTTAGGAGAGACATGCCAGAAATAGAGAATTTATTTTAACCCCACAACCTTTACAGGCTTCACATTAATATCAGTATCAATGAAAATAAAAAGATAAAATTTTTAAAAAAACGGCTGCTGCTACATTGCTACACCAGGGGGACGTGTGTTGAAACAATCACTATTAAAGTGACTGTGCAATAATTGTGTGTAGAATAGTATCATTAAGCATTACAGTTAGGCATTGTGTGTTTGTCTTTTTTTTGTATATATGTATTGTGTGTGGTTATGTATTTGCAGCCTAGGCATTGACTCAAAGACAAATTTCCCTCTGGAGACAAAGTGATCCTGATTCTGATAAAGCTATTGAGTGATAACATGCTTGGAAGTGGGGGAGTGAAGGAAGGAGAATTAAAAAAAACAGGAGGTAAGACAGAGGGACACATTCATAATTACCCTGAACCCAATATGACATTCTTTGAGATGCCAAGAAGCATGATATAAAACAAGCCAGCCCAGACAAACACATACATCCAGACACCCCAGCCATCAAGGAAGAGGCATGCAGCTGCTGAGCGGATGTAGGCAGATCACATAGCTGGAAGATACACTCTTTAAGTCATTCACACAAACCTCTCTGTAGTCGCTCAATTAAAGAAACATTTGTATTTGTGTGTGTGTGTGTGTGCGTGTGTGTGTGTGTGTGTGTGTGTGCTATTTTGAGAGTTTGGCAATAGTATTGCTATTAAAACAGGGACCCAATAATAATGCTTTCATTCATTCATTCACTGCACTTTTTTGCCTTAGAGGCAATCCACTCTGGTGTTACAGAAGATTCCTCTGGTCATTTTCTGGTGGTCAACATAGTGCTAGAGGACATGAGCAGAATCAAAATATTTTTTGACCAAAAAGCTTGATATTGATATCTTTCTCATTTACACAATGAGATTTTTGATAAATAATCATCAGTAATTTGGATATAATGACAGAGGATAAAGGCATATAATAACTTAAGCTTAGAGAATTACATTTTACTACAATTCAACCTGTAAGAGCAGGAAAATACATCACGGTTATACCATAGCACACTATTCACAATCTAAGACATTATCTAAAAATATAACAATATACAATATCAATTTATTGCCCCAGCCCTAGGTTAGCATCAAACACAATGAATGGTGTCAGTAATGAAAGAAATGAAAAATAGGTTTCAAAAAGAGGTTGGTTAGCCCCATTTCCACCACAACAACTTTGTGGTAATTTTAGGGGGCCAGAGCCGTTTGTGCATCTTTCCACCGCAGGAACCATCCCTGAAGGAACCTTTAAATTTTCTGCTTAAAATACTCAGAATGACCCCAAAAAACTCCTGGGTGATGACTGGATGATGCTCAAAGCAGGATGGGATGACAACAGAAAACGACAAAATAGCCGGCATTTTTAAAAATCAGCAGACTTCCATGGCTTCCACCACCATGCAATTGTCAACTTGGGTAAGTTTGGGCTGGGTCAGGAACTAGTTCTCTTCTGGACCTTAAGTCCAATAGCACGCCAAAACAAGTCTACTCTTCATTCATCCATCTGTTTGTTTGTGTTTGGATAATGTTCTTAAACTGCAACACCTCACGATTTGTAACACAAGACTGCCCTAATTCACCAGATACAATATCTGTTTATTTTTTAGGATGGTGGGAGAAGTACACAGCTCTGCAAAGGATAATGGGTAACTTTAAAAACCTGAATAGCATTAAGGATTAAATATGATTGGGCTGATGGTCAAATTAGAGGAAAATTAGAGGAAAACTGTTATGATTGTTGTGTTTGCAACACAGCAATGAAGCAGTCTCAATAAAAATAAATAAATTAAAATGTATTTAAAAACATTAAACAAAATTGCTAGAAGAACAATATTTAAAACCCATTTTGGGCTTGTTTCAAAGACACAAACTGGTCAAATTTCCATTGGCCATGCAGCAGATATATTCATTTAATTCATATTCTACATATATACGTCTAGATATTGTTAGATATAACCAACTCAAACTTTAATTCTAATTTTAAACATGGAGGGTTGCTTCCCACTTTAGCAGCAGTAACATTATGACCTGCAGGCCTTTCAGGAACACATTTTGGACAGTCCAAAGGAAAATTCTGCAGCGCTAAATTCACACTGAGGACCCGGATAATTTGCACTGTGAATTGAGATATAAGTATAAAGCCAGGCGATGACATACAAAGACAACATTCAGGGTTCTGGTTGCCCTTATTTTCCTGAATAAACGCCATCTAAACCTCTAAAACAGAGCCTCCACTACAACACTTGACACTGCATACAGCTGGCCCTTCAAGCAACAGCTGGTATTGGAAACACCAAGCCTTTAAGATAAATATCTCATGCCTGCTAGTGGTCTTCCTCGCTCCCGTAGGGGGTGTATNTGTGTGTGTGTGTGTGTGTGTGTGTGTGTGTGTGTGTGTGTGTGTGTGTGTGTGTGTGTGTGTGTAGTGATGCAACTAGCAGGGCTGCAGGCCCTGTTTGCTGAAGCCTGCTTACCGGCCCCGGGGTGTCTGTGAGCTCCGTGTGATGAGTGGCGCTGCGCCCCTGCGGACAGGTAGCTCCCCTGGGTGTGCTGTTGCTGCTGGCTCTCCGGGTAGCTGCGGCCACCGTGGTGCGGCGCCCAGCCGGCGTTGGTCTGCTGCGGGTAGCTCACCCCTCCTCCGCTGGCGTTCATCATGCTCCCGTTACCGACTGCATTACCACTACTGTTGCCTCCAACGCTGCTGTTCATGCCGAAATGATAGAAACCAGACCGAGACCGCGACCGAGTCCTCGGGGGGTCCATGGCTGGAGAGGAGGAGGAGGGCGGTGCTGGATGGACGTGATGAAGGCAGGCTGGAGAGATGGACGGATCCTCCCTTCTCAACCCGTGTCTGTGCCCAGCTGGTTACCTCTGCTGACGGCCGGAGGAGCTTCCTAATGCATCTAATACTGGTGTTTTAATATGAGGAGACACCTGGAAGAAGCTCAGGGACGCTTATGTTGCACAAGCACCAGCCACTCTTATCCCCTTTATTAATGTCGCCACTTTTCAATGTGCATCAGTACATAGAAATATCCTATTTCTATCAACATGTAGTTTAGTAACACTAATGAGGCAGACTGTTTATCTCTGGTTAATGTCGTTACTACAACAACAGGCTCCCTTTTGTCTGTTCACAGCGAGGCTCTAAGTGGTTCTGACACAGTGAAATAAAGTATTTTAAACCCATTAATAGAAAACAATTAAGTCCTACACACGTGAACCCATTACCGATGCATATATAAACAAGAAATTGCAACTAACTGTGGTGAATACTGCCACCAGAAAGCTGACCAAGTTAAATACTTAAATCCCTCAACCCAAGCAAGATGGCTAGCCACCGAGCGTTAGCAAACTAAAGGAAACCAGCTGCTCTGGTAGCTGGCTATGAAACTAAGTTATTAGCATAACTTCGTGAATAAATTACAAAAAACTGCAACAGGTAACCTACCCTAAGTAGTAAAGTTACACCCCTTGGCGCTGGCTAACTATACCTGCTCGTTCATTAGCATAATTTTAGATTTTTCCAGCTAGCCCAGGGCTAACAGGAAGAAGGGTCTGGTAGGGAAAACAAGTCCAACAGTGCCGACATTACCAGCTAGCAAACGTCGCTCTGCATCGATGTTACACTGCTGGTTAACTAGTGCTACTGACGGATTAGCTCATACCGCATGAGCGTAAAAGATAGCTACCTTATACGTCAAGTAAGCTGGACAATATTTGCCCAATTTAAATCCCCTCTCGTATTCGCTGTCGAGTGTTTTCTCCAGTCAGCGGGGAGTGTAGTGGAGATCAATCAATGGGAGGCTCACATCTCTGCCAAGGCACTGCCAATCCATCACAGATATACGCACAGGGCTCCTCACAGGACACCCCCGCTTCATCCTTAGAAGTAAATCACACAGACACAAAAGTAAAGTGATCTTTAAACCGCACGACATGATGTAAAGAATATATAATTGACCAATGGCTGTCACAGTGGATTTTTAGGTTGCAGCTTGTTATCAGATGCGACTAGTTCTGCCTGGCATACCGCGGGCATCTACTCAACTCATTAATAATTCAGCAGCTTCATACCAGAAATACTATAAGCTCTGAAAGAGATCAGCTTCATACAGCCTCTACACACGCCTGAGCTGCAACACCAAATCAACCTTTGCCTCTTATGTTTTGTTACGCGCGTATATGTATTTTAACGACACACAAACATCTTATTTCAGCAAAAATCATACGCTTTTTTTTATTTGTAAATTCACATTAATTCAATCGTTCCAATCAGTGTTGGAGAGTATCTATAAAAATGTGTAATTAATACATGTATATATTCACGTATTTCCGTTTATAATTCGAAAAACGATTATTAAGCCAATGCCAAAGTTTAGATTTTTTCATAAAATATCTTTATTTTATATTCCAAAATCTACATGAACTAATGAACATATTTTCATAAGAGTTACGACCTGGTTTCAAGTATTTTAATGAGACAAAAGGTTACGTTACTGTAAAAAATATCAGTGTAATTTGGGACATAACAAACTGGTCCCACAATAAATGAGATATGAGTCAAATAAAACAGGCACAGTGTATAAAAACATTTTCCAAAAAATGTTGCAATCTGTACATGTGTAGAATTTGGCCCAGCCAGTTTAATATTAGTAGATGTACTTCTAGTCCAAGGTTAAAGCACAAAGGCAAGTACATTCACAGACTTAAAAAAAACAGCATCCTTCAACTGTATATCTTCCTATTCTACAGATATCTGTATTGACATTAAATAAATCAATTGCACGAAAGCACACTTTTTTTTTTTTACTTAAAATTAAAATTACTTTATCTTCTCCTATGGCGTACCCTCTGCTTTGGGGAAAGAAGGTTTTTACTACCATTGTCAAGGTCAACATATGTATATAAATCTCCACGTTTCATCCCTCCTCTCTTCTTCCACCGTTCTGCTTCTCTGCTCTTCCTGCTCCTTCTGCCAACTGCCTCATCCCTCCTCTTTTTCTTCTGTAGGGAGGGGGTGGATTGTCCATGACCATAGAGTGGGGACCTGAGGGAATCTGCCGTGCAGGTTTCATCATCAGAGTGACCCCGAGACCTCAGCAGTAGTCCTCCTTCACGTCTGGCCTGAGCCTCCCTCCTCAGTCTCTTCACTTCCTGTCTCTCTCTGCGCCTCTCTGGCCATGTCTTCCTCCTGCAGGCCCGGCTCCGTGCCTCCTGGTTCCTCTTGTTCCTCCCCTGTGCTGGCTGATTCTCCTCACTACTCTCCCCTGTTGGTTCGGACTGCTGCTGCTCTGAGAGCAACAGGGAACCTGCATTCACAACATCTGAAAACAGGCAACACTGGTAAATAAAATCTCCTTGAATTCCTTAAATTACAAGAACACTTTTTGCTACATTAAAGGAAAAGTCTTTAAAATTGTGGTGTTGGAGAACATTACTGCCTGTAAGAAAAGTTGGTTAAATGTGGTGCTAGAGAGAGCTGCACAAAGTTTTATAAATTGTGTATGATATCACTTGAGCAAGTGTTAGTTGTGGCCAAAAACTACAAGTTTGAAAATGAAAACAATGTAGAGTTAGAAAGAATTTAAGTGAAGTTACTGGACCCAATTCCTGTAGCCAATTCCTAATCTATGCTTAGCCTCTACTATCATAACACCCGCGTCTCTGACCAAAATGTTGTTGGTTGAATTACATTATGAATAATGAATGCAGCACTTTTTGATAAGGAAAAGAACCCTAGTTCTACTTAATCAATTTTTAAAACTGCATAACAAGTACTAATGTGCTCATGGTGGACAGGTAATGCCATGTATTTAAATGTTGATGCATTTGTGACTATCCAAAACCTGCAATTCAAGTTCAGCTCACAGCAGATGATGGAGCTGAATAAATGCTGTACCACTTTGATGGATTCCTATCAAAAGAATCTGTCTGAGACCAGATTCAAGAAATATTGTTTGGACACACATAAAAATGATCAGGTTTATTCCTGGCTATTTGGATGAATAGAGAAGACACATAGGGAAGCACAGGAGAGGTGATGAACAGTCTCCAGTGGGCTGTCAACTGATGAATCCAGGAATTAAACCACTGCCACATCCAGTCAGTCACATTTTTTGAGTCACTGCAATGAATTATTCAGACCAAAGGGTCCATGAGAAAAGTCCAACATGACACAGAGGAAGGAGGCACAGACAGGTGCATGAGGCCTCCAATATAATTAAATTATACAAGAGACAGATAAGTGGTCAGGAAACTGCTTTTTGTCTAAAGGTGATGCTCATCTATTTGTCTAAGAAAATGATCTTTTTTGCACTTTGACTTTGAACTAATTATTCCTCTGTGCACACTGATCAGCAAGACAGAGTGGAGATAACTAATGAGTCACACGCTGACAATAATTTTAAGCCTAAAAGTTTCATCATCCCAATGACCAATGTCTCCATGCAGACATTTGAAGATCTAAGTCATGATCGCACATGCACGTTCTCAAGTGAAATTAGAAACTCACGATTGGGCAGTAAGCAATTAATTAATATCACAGGATGAATACAGATTATACCAGTTTGAACAGCCATTTTTTTACATATTGCCTAAGATCCATATAAAACTGTCAAGGACCTGTCTCAGTGCATCACACTGTGTCTGCAATAGGGTCTAGTATTGAGCTAATTTCCCAATCAATTGATTTTCACATTAAAGCATTAGTACCATTATGTACAGTCCATAAACTATAAACTTGAGATGAATTATGTACAGAACACATCTGGTTTTTTTTTTAGGAAATTGAAGTCTGCAGGATTAATGATTTTTTGTGTACAAGAGTTGTAGTAAGCTTAAACACTAATGACTTGGAATTGGGAGTCTTTACATTATTAACTGAATCCAAGGAAACAATAGTTGCCATCTGTGTCTGAAATAATTCTGACTAAAAATGATTTCTGGTTAGAGAAAGATTTTTTTCCACAGAGGCGGGGAGTATCAACAAGCAGTCCTTTCAGTGGATCACATTTACAGTAACCTTTATTTTGCTCTTGTAAGGAACTGGTATAGAGGTATTGATTTTCTGTATTTACTCTGACACCTGAGGAACTGGAAGCATTTACAGGGTATTTCAACTCTCCATCCTAGTATATACACAGTAGGAGCAAGTGGAGAATCGTTTTGGAAGAGAGAATAAATAAAGAAACTTTCTTTATAGTCAACTGGAAGTAATACAACAAATGTGAAGCTCTGAGGAATAGTTTGAAAGACAGGCTAATGACCTGTATGTCTCTTTCTGAAAAAAGAATTCTGAACAAAAATTTGTTTGTCTAAAAAAGTAATAGTCTAACGGCGAATCCTCTTCCTCTTAAACAATGGTCTGTTGTCTTGATTACTACCTTTTCACCTGTTTCTCAGTTGGTTAAAAGCATTGGCATACTCTGTCTAATGTCACCATTACTGGAGTTTGTTAACTCTGTCATAGTGGCTATTACACAATTTCAGGGACAGACTTCTAAAGACAGATCTCAGTGTTAGGCATAGACATTTTTAAGCTCTTTTTCCCCAGGATATTTTCCTTGTTCAAACTGTGTGATTTGTAATGCCATAATAAAAGCAGACCATTCTTACATCTCAACACAGACAGACAAATCAAAGTCAGGCCATGGCAGAATCACATGTAGTCCGTCTATTGAAATGTCCTTGTGGGTTTTGCTATGTGTGGAAAACAAAAGGGGAATTGAGAGTAAGGATCTCTTAGCATAAGATGGAAATACAAATGAGAATAGAAGAGAACTGAAGAGAAATGACTCCTTTAATTCACTTTCATTCTACTAGCCATGGAGATTGTAGACTGTGGTTCACTGGGGACAGAGGCTGTTAAGCCACTGTTGAGAGGAGGAGTTAAAAAGAGTAAACTTCTCTAAGGAGAGGCCTACTGGGTACAGCACTTACAGATTAAGTATCCTAAAGGCTTAAGTAATCAATTGTTTTTAATGAATACATATGAGTATTATTGACATATATGTTTTTTTCTGTGGAAGTCCTGCACATAACATGTTTACATATATACAAAAATATACTTTAGTATTAGTATGCAAATTAATTCTGGCTATTGCAATAACAGAATGACATATTTATTCTAAGGACTAAATTTTTCTTACTAGTATATGCCTGTATTTGATGTTGTGATTTGTATCAGCTGGTAGTTAATCAGCAACAGGACGCTAGCTGCCATTCAATATTACATAAGTCTATATATATAAAACATAACATATAAAATAAGTCTCGGAAATGCTGAGGAAAGCCTAGAGCTTAAAACATGTCTGTCTCCTTCTGCTGCTGTGCATTATTAAAAGTGTAACATATTTATTTGTGAGTGCTTCATTTGCTTTTTGTGTGTGTATATATGCACATGTGATTGCGTAGTATTACCTTTGGATCCCCTCTGTATTCTGATGCGACGCTGGAGGATGTCCTCCATGGTGTCATAGTGGCAAACATATGGCAGGGAGGGAGACGTCCCGCTGATCATCCTCCTTTTAGTGCACTCCTGATTCAGGCAAAGACAGAGGAAGAGCAAGAGAGACAGGCAAATTCAGAGAGGTAAGATGAGAGATGGATGCTGGATGGTAGAGAACACTGCTGTTACAGAGAAATAATCAAAGAGAAAGTGATGAGAGGGTAGTGTTAAAGAAAAAAAAGAGAGAAAAAATATTAAGCCTTAGAAAGTAAGTGTAGGAAGATGAAGAAGAAGTCAAAAAGAAAAAGGGAGATAGTAAAAGTAAGACTGACAGGAGAGGATAACTACTATTGGCCACTTACATAGCCATAATGACCCATCTTAGAGCAGTTGTAACAGTGAGCAGGGCGTCTCTTATGTTTGAGGGAGTAAACCATCTGTGGGGTGGGGGAAATCTCCAACCGGATCTGGAAAAAATGTCAAACAAAGGAACATTGTCAATGCGGACACATGGACAGAAAGACAGACATCCCTCAGCTACAGTATCCAAAGAGATTTTAGAAAGTCGAAAAAAAAGCAGATACAAAGTAAAAAGGAGTAAGACAGACAGAGCTACTGAAAAAGGTTGCCAATCTTGTCAGTGCCATGGCATTGACATTTGCATGATTTCAATTCACTGATTTAAAACAAAATTACAAAAAAAATTTAGATCAGTGACATTTAGTGTTTAGAAGCTTTATGAGCTGTGCTCTTCAACTCACTGTCATGTGGTACTGTCTCCATATATCAGGGCAGGCCTGAGGAAAACAGAGGAAACAGAGGAGAACATCAGTCTTCTAAGCAAGAATAGCAAAAAAAAAAAAAAAAACACTGACTAACTGCACTGAAGACAGAGAACTGTTTGCAGAATTCAAACACGCTTCATAAATAGGGCCCAACACACAACTGACAAATGTTTCAATGCAACAACACAAACTCCATCACAAACACTAAGAGGTCAGAACGGGTGGGCTAACAGACAAATTTACATCAGAGAGATGTCCTATCATCCCGCAGCGCTGGCAGTGTTGGTTCCAAGTTGGGGGATATTCACAGGGTCTGAGTCCATGTGAAGGCAGTCCACAGCTGGGGCAGGGGCGACCTGGGCAATCCCTCTGGATGTGGCCCTGGATCCCACAAAGGATACAGGTGGGACATTTCTGCAGACACAGAGAAAAAAAATTTTTTTTTCAAGAGTGTTAAGATTGATGTTATTATTGATTGAATCACAGGATTTAGATAACACTGATATCTCTACTGCATCTTTTGGTAGCCTGTAATGGACAGATTGTAATGCTACCGTTTTCCAAAAAGAAACCCAAAAAAGTGCAGCTAGCTCATTAAAATCCTTAAATCTATATATTCTCCTTCTGCCTAATTAACAACATCCAAAGTTATGCAAATGAAAAATTATTTGACACAAGTTGTCTCTTAATTTTCCTCTCAGTCTATGTGCACTGTGGGCTAGTTTCCACATCACATTTGTTTAAGATGTATACTGGATCACGACTGGCTCCAAACAAGTTTTGATGTCACAAATCATGCTCAGGCCTTAAATTCAGATTTCACATGATTACAGACAAACGTTCACCCTTCAGCAGACAAATATGAATACAGCCTTCCAGTGTCAAACTCTACACATTTCTACGCAGTTCAAACATTCAACTGAAGGAACAAGTTCCTAGTGACATGCAACAGTGCAGCAATATTCTCAATATTGTATTTTGTTCATTTATTTAACAGTTTAAGTTAAAGTTCAGAGATCCTCGAAACACTGTGGAAGAGATAAAGTGATCACACCAGCACTGTCACATTTACATGGTTAACATTTTACACCACTTTACAAACCAGGACATTCCCAAAAAGTGATCTTTGTCAAAGTTTCAACAGCTTAGCAAATTAATTAAATCAGTATTATTAATTTGTCAAAAAAAACATTATATTTTACTACAAGACCATAAAATCTGTTTTATGGTCTTGCAGCTATTCAATGACAGCATGCAATTATGTTCTGTTTACATAAGAAAAGTGGGTGTGTGTTACTGTACCTTGTGAATGTAGCAGCTTTTGGCAAGGTGTCCTGTCCTGTTACAGATGTGACATGTCAGAGAACGACCACGCACATAGTAGCGACTAACCAGGGACTGATCCACAAAACTCTAGAAAATATGAGAGGATAAAGACACAACAGGCAAAATTTGAAAATACAGACTGTAATATTAAGACTGCAGAAAAATGAAATAACTGGATAGAAAAAAAAGACAAAAACAACATACATATTATACATATTTTTTGACTGATATGAAAGTTACCTTGTCTTTCTCTGATACAGCCCAGGTATCTTTAACGGATTTCATATTTTGATCTATTGATGGAGAAAATGACAAGGAGGGCATAAGTGTATTCCACCGTGAAAATCAAACTATGTGAACTTCAGCACACACTTCCAAAACAAACCCTTATTAAAAAACAGCCTAATAAATGTAGTCTTTCCAGCTACTCTGTCTTGTAAGCGCTGTAGCTGTCAGGGCTTAGCACTCTGATGAAATACACTTGACCTTCCTATAAAAAGTGAGATGTAAGGAAATACTTAAACCCGCTTTGCTTCAGTGAAGATGCTGGCTGGCAAGACAAGATGGAGTGATTGTGTAAGTGCAGCTCCCTGGTGTGAATATGAGTATCTTCATTAATGTGAAGGTGAAAACCAGAGTACATGCTCAGAAAAAACTTTCCCAATATGAAAAAGAAATACACTCTCATACAGAAATTAATTTCTATCTGAGCTTGTCTTTATTGGACATGCTAAACATATTAAAACATTGTATCAATTGCAGCACCATGTGGTCAGTTATTAAATGTTTTGCGTTTTGGCTTATAAGTCATGAATGGTAGGTCCTATCAAAAAACTATTCGGACAGGATGTTCCTAGGCCACGCCCATTTGCACTATTTTGATTTATTTGATAAACATGTTTTTCTTCTGATGCCACAAATTTAATCCAATCTTCACCAAACTATGGATAGGTAGTAGTAAGCACAGTTACTAAAATTGTTGATTATTGCAATAATGAAAATAAATAAAACACCACTACCAAATCTCTTAAAACGTAACGTGACAAGGTATTCAAATTGTATTTGTACAGATGGGCATCCTGAACAAGTGTTTAGTATTTTCGGCAATGCTTTACAGTTTACTCCAGTTTTCAGTGTTCAATCACTATATATTGCACCAGAATTTAACCAAACATTGCACTGTAATTCAAAGTGGTATCCCATGCATCTCTAAGGCCTTTTTCAATATAATAACAAATATTCCTTCTTACTGTTTCTTCTTTTATTATTGCAACATGCTTCTGGCTGTCAGCTGTAAACTGTATACATTCACTTTCACACAAATGCCAAGTGAACAGTGTTGTTTAAGAGAAATTAACAGAACAGTTTGAATAATGGAAACAGCCCCTGGCATCACATTTTTATAAAAAAGAAAAACTGTCCCCTCCAGACATGTTTTAATATCTATACTGTAAAATAGTCTACAATTAATATTCATTTGTGTCAGATACTTTTGTCTACAAAATTTATCCTTAAAATTACATCTGTTCTTTCTCCCTCATTAAATTTTCCAGAATGTATAAATAATGCAAATACTTCACTATTAAGTCCATTCTCAGTGTTTGTGCTAAGAGGCTTCAAGTTCCCACATCACACTTTTGTAAATTGAATATGGGACCAGGATGGGCTTCTAACCCATTTGTCAAATCATGTTTATACCCCTTAAAATTTAATTTTGAATGACTTCTGTTTTTAACAGATGAATGTGAAAAACTCTGCACAGTGAAATTCAAATATCCAACAGGAACAAGAACAAAAACACACTTTTAAGAGGAAAGACACTTTAAATCATATTCAAACTATGTCCAGTCTGTATCAGTAAAACACCAGTGCCAGGAACACAGCTGGAGCCTGTATACTGCAATAACATACAACGGCCCATATCCATACTTTGTTTCTACTTTACACAGTAAATTAAGATGCTGCTGGGACTGGAACGAAATACTTTTCAATACCACGACCTTAACCCCAATCAACACTGTATCCTTGCACTAGCAGGAAGATTTATGAATAAGGATAATAGACTAAGGCACTCAAAAGCTCTAACCTTCATCCTCGGAGTCATCGTCAGAGATGCTGTTCCTGTAGCTCAGATTGAGCAGAATGCTTGAGTCTCCTTCCTGCTCTTCTCCTCCCACGATCATCCAGTCCTCGATGTACTGGTCACTGTCACCATCATCCTCCTGTAAATCGGGACTGGGGCTGCTGTCGTGCAGCACCTGTCCAGATGTGCCAGAGAAGGCCAGGAGGAGCGGAGGAGAGCCTTCCCTGCTCCGCTGAACAGCTGCTTTGCAGCTGCTTTGCTCTTCTTCACTTTCTGAATAGCTGGAGCCCTCAATAAAGAAGCGTTCATTTTCGCCACCGGCTTCTTCATCGTCATCATCGTTTTCTTTCGTAAAGTCCATACTACAACTCTAACCTGATGGAAACTACAGCTGAACAGCGCCACCCAACGAGCACTAACGGCACTGCTAGCACAGTTAGCTAATGTTGTTCATTTGCCACAACTTTCTATTAAAAACTGGTATTGTGGTGGGTATCAAATCGCATGCCTGATTGTTGGATATGTTTCTTTCATACAATGTATGAGGTGGTTGGAAAACGTCTACATATCATAACACGTGTTAACATGAGGCTAGCCGGCGCTATGCTAACGCTAACTAGCTCCGTGATAGCATCTCCAAATTAGCAAACACAACAGATACAAAGTGTATGGATACTTTTCTGTAGCTTACCGTTTAGTTCAGTATGTCTCGGCTGTGACTTTGTAAAATATACGATATAAAACTTTCCCTCCTCGACTGTGTCAGTCACCTACATGCTTGTTTACAAGTTTGGATAAAATGTTGGACAACCAAAACTGAACCGACAACAGGAAGTCCGCTTCAGATTTAAAGTGATAGACATCATCTTCATATTCAATCAATGTATTCTGAATAGATTTCGATAACGCATGGACGCTTCTTATTTCTTCTTGACTATTAATAATCTAATGTCATATATGATGATATATCAATCAGATATACTACTTTTACTGTGATACTGAAACTACACATTGCTGTCCCTTTTATTATGCAGCTTATTTTTCATGCAGGTCATTTACCTATAATGGAGTATTTAGGTTTACGCATTGCTCTAGCCTATTGATACTTACAGTTAAGTAAATGGTCTGAATATTATATGTATATGTATATGTATTTTTCCACCAGGATGTTATTCCTGATAGAGGAAAGAATAGGCCTATTTAAACCTCCATGCTGGGAAAATTTAAGCTTCTTTTTTTTTTTAAATGTATGTGACTGATATGGACTGATAGGATAGGTTGTCAGGGGGGCTTGGACGAGCGCGCGTGCGTGCACAGTGCGCGTGCCTCTAAAAGGCTCGTGTCGCTGTCCCGCGCTCAGGTGCTGAAAGCAGCAGGGACAGCGCCTTCGGACACCAGCAGAGACCCCATTATTAAATCTGAACGGCGCTCTATTAAAATCTTCTCTTAGTTTTCTGTTTGAATGTGTGAGATGTGTTGTATCCACCTATAAAACTGTAAGTAGCTAGATACTTTTTTTAACATGGAAATCCGCTATGGACAAGTGCCTCTTTTGTAAAAGTAGAGTAAATAACAGTCATGTGCGTAATAGCACTTTAACATTGATTGGGCTTGAGCGTGTGTTTGTAGTGATGTAGTGTTTCTTCGATCGGCTACGGTGCTCAGGGCAAGGCGGGGTCAGCCAGCTCGGTGCAGTCTTCATTAACGGTGGCCCGTTACCGCACGCTGTGAGAAAGCGCATTGTGGAGCTTGCGCAATGGGGCGTGCGTCCTTGTGTTATATGAGTTCTGCTTTGATGTGTTTCTCAAAGGGGTTTCTCTTATCTATACTCCGGTTTAGGGTCTTCATGTCAGTACAGCTGAGCAAAGCTGCAGAAGATCTCAAAGTAAAAATATCATTCTCTTGATGCCAAAAAGCTGATTAACTGAAATTGTATTTATACAAGAAGCTGACATCATATTGACATGTACAGAATATCACAATTATGGTTAATTTACATAATCTGGTGTCTCAGAGGCTTAATAGGGCTTCATCAATCCACTATATTATCATCTGTCCCTGTCAACCTTGTGGCCATTTTCCCTTCACTCAGTGATCAAGGGAAAGCATCATTAGGAGCCCCATGATGGAGAACAGTGACTGTCTTTTCTCTTGTGCATCTCGCTGGCCTCCGATCTAGGATGAGGGATTAGAGGAGAGGGAGCTGCAGGGTCAAAGAACACCACTGAGAAATATAATATTTGGCCAGCAGTGGGCATCAGTCTGCAGTTTGCATGTAGAGAAGAAACAGTCTTTTTAAAGAGAACATGGAGGCACATGTACATACTAAAGCATAGTTGTTGTATCTCTAAAACTATTAATGTGGGAAATTATTGGGAATGTTGTGTTATAAAAGTTAGGCACTTTGCCAAAAACTGAAATCCACATGCAACCTGTAGAAGAAGCTGTGTTTATTTCACATGAATACATATCTATACACACATACAGCTTCAATAATGACTCATTACAAAATCATGAGCAAAACAAGCTATGCTGACCAGGTTGCATAGCATAACTTAACTGTTTCGACATCTCACAAAAGTAAAGTCACTTTACTTGTCACTTTTACTTATAAAGTCCCAAATCTCAACATTTCCAGGAACATGCAAAAAGTGTTGTAGAAGGAGCTGGAGAAGAACTTCAGCATGAAGAAACAGAATCTCATGAACTTCAATCAAATAAGTAAATTATTATTATTGGTGAATTATTGATTAAATAATGTGCAAGGATAAATTTAGGCTTAGGTATTTCTCTAGAATATGATGCCCATTGTTACACCATAATATGATGGATGCATCATTCATATAATTAGCTGCATAGGTGACTTCATACCTTGACAAGTCAAAATACCTCCAATGACTGAAGTCTTTAAATCCCAATTGTATCATAGTGATGGCAGAATCACACTCAAAAATTAAATCACACACTTAAATTCAACACTGAAGGAAAGCAACAGCCACATCCAACCTTCCCATCTCCACCTGGGCTAGACTGACATCTACGTTAATGTTAAAAGAAAAATGATTCACCCACCTGAAAAGTTAAATACACAGAGATTAAATGCTGGTCTTCATCTGTTTTAGTTATTGGTGATAACTGCCGTCTGAAGTATGCAGCGTTAACTCTATAGCCTACTATACAGGTGGTCTCGTGCCCCAGAATCTCAAATGGAAATGACAAATAAATAACAAATTACTTCAGGGGGTGTCCACAATATGTAAAAACAGCCAAACTAGTACTTCAATAAAACATTTAATTAGGCTATGTCACAGCCATATCCAAATACCCTGTGTGTCTTAGACCATGAAAAGCAGCAGTGCACACAGTGTGGTATGCAGGCAGACCACTTTTCACTGTCATTTTGATTACTGAGCAAATGTTTCCTTTGCTGAGTCATTTTTGCAAACAGGCACATTTTGCAGAACACTGATACACATAAAACACATATAAGTTTGTTTTTCACTCACAACATTGAAAAGAATCACATGCTTAAACTGTTTTCATTGGCAACTGGCAGTTTCATAGGTTGGTTAAACATTTACATTTTGTCCAAAAGCAAAATCATACTGGATGATTAACATGCTTCCTCGTTGTTTTACCTCCATAAAGACATAGCTTCATGTTATTTGCTGTATGTCTCTTAAAATATTTAAGGAGAAACATTACAAATGAAAGAAGACATTAGTACTAGTGGTGCTCCGATCGATCAGCAACCCAATCAGTCTTGACCAGTTTGCATATTGTCTGAATTGATCAGACTTGTCATTAGGCTGATCAAAAGAGCCTATCCTATGACACAAAATACACAACATAATTAACACTAGACAATTACAAATGCAGGGATTGAAGTTCTCCGTCGCTACATCAGATTTACGTCAATTAGACTGTCAGTTTCCAAATCAGCTCCACCCGCTGATACAGAGAAGAGAAGCAGTTAACGTTAGGCTCTATTGCTATTTGCTGTCACTTCTCATCACATTGCTCTCCTTTGCTCTCAGACGGAGAGTCTGTTCAATAGGGGAATAAAACTAATTTATTTTGCCTCTGCAGGATGTTGTGCCAGCTGTGGCGGAGCGAGGTAGAGAGTGAATGAAGAGAGAGAGCACCGACAGTAATAAAGCTGCTGAATAAGAACAATAACACGTTAATTGTTTCACAGCGGTTACGTTCAGCAGCACAAATAAACTTCCCCACACACACCTCCACCAAATCCTGCAGATCCACTTCAGACCTCTGCATCTGAAACTTGCTGTGTTGTTTAAAACACAACAGCAATGAACCAATCAACCATGTCACTGTAAGTACAATAAAATCTACCAGAGTAAAAAAAAATATATACCAAATGCTGCATGAACACATTAAAACTCTTGTGAATAATGTCACATCAGTCAGTTTCACCTGCAATAAAAGAGCCGTCAATTCATGACACTCTCTAATTGTTTTAATTTAATAATGCTATACTGTATATAGTGTCAACAACAACTTAAATAAATCAATCAATAATTAAAGTTACAGTATAAAAAAGCAAGCTTCAAATTCAAATAGAGGCTGTGTGATCAGTATCGGTATCAGTAATATTCAGAAATCAGTGAGAGGTGATCAGCCCCAAAAACCCTTATCGGAGCACCACTAATAAGTACAATAATTACTTTATTGTAAATGTCATTGTCTTTGTATGTGTCTAATTCCTGTTTAAAGTTGAACAATGTGATGATACTGATTATGATCAAGTGTGTTGGTCTTTAAATAAAATTGTTCTATATAGTACAATTGTTACAGGAGTTTTGAACTCTGAAGTTAATAAATACAAAGTGCCTTCAAAAAATACTGTGAGGTATTTCACATAAAAGCAGCTGCTTTCTGAGGCACTGCTCCACTCTTCTAGCCTCTGCTACTGTCACAACAGTAACAATGTTAAGCCTGTTGCCTTGACATCGCAAGTGACACTGGTTGTGGTGATGATGGGAACGATGATGATCTTTGCTAATGATGTCAATCACCCAGCAGCTGTGATAAATACTATCGCTGCCTATCTCACATCATCAGCATCTATTGGACATATGAGCAGACAGCAGAGGGCGATTTGTTTCCAGATGTCTCTCAGATAAGATGAAGTAAAAGGCTTTACTGCTGTCTCTGCTGCTGATATTACTTCTAGCAATAATTTATGAAACTCTTTACAGATCAAATAAAGTTTTATGCTCATGCTGGTAGTGTGTAAACAATGACAAACACTATTACTGCTGTAATCATTTGGCCTTTGGCTGTAACTAGGTTATTTCCATCAATACTAACAACATCATTAGTATCTGTTATATGCGCAGCATTTTTTAAATATTACTGTTATCATGAAATGTTTTTCACTCATATTGTTCTTAATACCCTTTGTGTTTTTAGAATAGCCATCTATGGACTGGTGTTGAAAATTAGCACGTGCGCTAAACACACCCAAACAAAGCATCTGGTCCGTTCCTTGGAACAGTCTCAATGTATTTGTGATAAACATCTACAATAAATATACTTGTATTTCTGTTTTTTAAAACCAGACCCAAAAACAAAAACACAGCAAACTAAATTATTTCAATTAATTTTATTCACGGTAATAAAAAAGCTCAGCTGTTTTTTTAATTAGGTCTGATCATCTAAATATAAAACAAAATTTATATATGTA